>RCUC01165007.1:0-47395 GCA_003697995.1 Taxidea taxus jeffersonii
TGGGGGACCCCCTGCAACTTGCTCTGGGCAGAGCAGCTGTGGCCGCAGGCCTGAGCTGGCATCCCAGAGAAGACCAGGGCCTGGAGTTCTCTCTCTTTGGGGAGAACAGGAGTCCTAGGAACAAGGTCACGGGTTGATCTGGTTGCTTGGTCATTCCTTTGTCCTCTCACGCAACCAGTCTGTAGTGAGTGCCTGCTGTGTGCCTTCTCTGGCCGGTCACTAGCAGCATAGCGGGGCCCAGGATGGACAAGGGCTCGTTGTGTATGCTTCCCAGGGAGGAAGAGAGCAAGCAAATGAATATGTGAATGCATGTCCTCCTGCCTGGTAAGCAAGGCTGGAGAGAGAATAGACAAGAGGAAGGGGTGGGCTGCCCGGGCTGGTGCTGTTTGAGTGGGCAGGAGGGCCCCACTGGGACTAACATGTAGCACAGACCCACAGTAAATGGGGGGCATGGATTGTCTTGGGGGAAGAGCATTCTTAAGAGAGGACACGGCAAGTGCAGTGGTCTGGGCTGGTGTGGGCGAAGGAGAGGGGACTGTGAGGTGGGCTGGATGCTGTGGCCATCTGACCACGACAGGGCTGAGATAGAGTCCGTGGCCTCTTGCGACACCACCCCGAGGTCCCGGGGGCTGGGGGTGGGGCGTTGAGCTCAGTGTTGGGAGCCTGGCTTCTCCAGCGGCCTCACGAAGCATGTCTGCCCTTTCGTTTCAGTCCCACAGTCAGCGCAGCAAGGCCACCAACAGCAGCAACCAGGTGTTCCTGTACTGCGCCTTCCTGGACTTCAGGTACTGCCGGTGGGGCGGCCCCAGGGCAGGGATGGCAGGGGAGCAGGGGCGGTGGGTGTGCAGTGCCTGGTCGGGTTATGACCCGGTCACCCCTCTGGAGACAACGTGGTTGCATTGTCCCTAGCGCCCAGCAAATGCCGGGACCTGGGCACGGGCTGGAGGGGGTGCTGGGTCGCGTTTTCTCTGAAGGCTGCACTAGCACCTAGCAGGACTCAGCCTCTAAAGCCGGAGGCACGCTTCAGAACACTCACCTGGTGCGCCACAAGCCCGGTGAGTTGGGCCCTGGTTGTGCTAGGGGTTGGGTGTCGCACTGGGTGAGCAGCTCTTTCCTGATGGGCACGCGAGCCTCTCAGGATTTCACGACCCCAATGACCAGTGGCTGCCTTGGGGTGTGCTGATGTCAGCCCCGCCGAAGCTCGGGGAGCATGGGCACAGACCAGGACATCCTTCTCAGCACCCCCACGGGGAATTTGGAGTCCATGGTCTCCCTTTTTGCTGGACACCCGTCCCTGCTCATTTCCACGGGCACCCTGCCCCCTGTCGGGGGAACTTCTCCTGGTGCAGTTCTAATGGTGATGCTTCTAGGAGCAGGGTCCCCCACGAATGGCTCCCATGGTCAGAGCAGGGATAGAAAGCAGAACCTCCCTCCCCCTCCTGCCCGGGGCCACGGAGCTGCCATAGGAGAGCATGAGAGAGAATCAGGAGCGGACAGGGCTGGGGGTCAGGGCTCTTCTCAGCGGCTCTGCGGGTCAGAGGAGACCCCTCCTTCCCCACTCTCAGTGACCAGATCATCAGACCAAGGTGCTGAGCTGCTGTGGCCATGTGCCCGATCCCCATCTCTGCTACACGCACGGCCAGGAAATGCAGCCCGTCCCCCTGAGCGCCCAGCAAATCCTGCTTCTCTCTGGTCTGGGGAGCGCCTTCCTCTGGCTGTGCCCTTAAGTGCCCACATCACACCGACTGCAGAACGCATGGCCCTTGCTCTAATTGTAGTGGTTTTGCCGTGGCTGAGCCCAGCCGGCTGCAGCCCATCATTTCTTTGCAAATTATGAAAATGAAGAGACACGTCCATCTAGAAATGGTCATCCTAATCTGGGGGCACTGATCGCAGGGAAATACTTTATGGATGGAGCGGGGCAGACGCAGTTTGGTAGCAACTGAATATGCTGCGGGCGCTTATTTTTGAAGACGTCTTCAGAACAGAGAGAAATGCAGTGAATTCTCCGAAAAACGGTTACCCATTGCTGCAAATATGTCATTATCAGCACTTTCTATTTTCAAGAATAAAACAATGAAAACATCACAGAGGATGTCAAAGAACACTCTGTCCCCTCCTGTTCTCTGCCCCCGGTCCCCAGGGCCACCACCACCCAGCATGCAGCGTGAGGACGCTTCTGTCCATCCCCAGGGACTTCCTTATTAGCAGGTAGCGCCCGTCAGAGATAGGCACACCGGTCCCGTGGCTCTGGGAGTTTGGACGGACGAGCCCAGCGGTGTCAGCCCCGCAGTCAGGATGCAGGCCAGTGCCCGACCCCACCAGATCCCCGGGCCCATTTCCCGCCACTCCCTGGACTGCAGCTCTTGTGGCCACGGACGTGTCTTCCACCCACACGGTTCCACGTCTGCAAGCGTGCTGCATGGACGGAACCACCATGTGTGTCGTGTCTGGCTTCTGTCACTGAGTGTGACAACCCCGCGTTGTCGCCGGTGCTAACAGCTCCCTGTTGCCGTTCGCTGCCGGGCGGCGTTCTGCGGCGCCCGCTCCGGCCCGGGGCACGTCTGCGCGGCGGCGAGTGTGGCTGAGTGTGCGCCGGCTCCGCGGTCCCGGAGAGCCCACTTGCTCGAGGTGATCTGAGCGTCACTCGCTGCCGGCGGCGACCGCCACGTCTGTGTTCGCGGAGGACACTGGTCTGCAGTTTTCTTGTCTCGTCACATCTTTGGTTTTCGTACCAGGGCGGCCGTCCCCTCGTGAAGCGTGCGCGTCTGGTGGTTTCTGCAGAACGCGTCTGTCTCTTCCTCTGGCTGCCACGGACGTCTTTGGTTGACACAGAACTGCTCAGGCCATGTGCTTCTTTGTGAGCCTGGACAGTTGGGTTTTCGGAGCATTTGCCCGCAGGCTGGCGAAAGCAGGAGCGCGGAGCTGGCGGTGGCCCCTTCCATGCTGGGTGTCTGCGGCTGCGTCCCCCGCCCCCCGCGGTCCCTCGAACCGGACATGTGTCAGCCTCACTGTCTTTCTCAGAGACACAGCTGCTGGCTTCGTGGTTTTTCTCCCGCGTTTCTGCTCTCGACCGCTTGCTTTAGTCTCTGCCCCTCGCTTACTCCCGTGGGCTCGTCAGGCGCGTCGTTTGCGGAGGGCGCAGGCCGCGGTGGCGGAGGCCCTGCCGGTTTCCGCGCAGCCGTCCGGGGCTGCACTCCTCCTGCGGACGCTGACTTGGCGGAGTCCCGCGGTGCCAGCACGCGGCCCCCGTTGTCACGAAATGTTCTCTAGCCTTTTTCGTAGCTTCCTCTTCAAGCCGCGTGCTGCTTTGAAATGCATCGTTTAGTCCGACTACTTGGGGATTTTCCGGAGATCTCTCTGCTCCTGATCAGTAATCAATTTCTGTTGACAAGAAGACTTGAAGGAAAACATCCAGTTTTTTAAAAATTTCAGTCCTTTAAAGTTTCTGAGATCTTGTTTGATGACCCAGCATGGGTTCAGTCTTGGTGAACGCCCTGCTTCCTTTAAGGCTCGCTCCCGGCCGGTGTCTGATAAATCTGGCCAGGTCGCGCTGATTGTGCTCATCGGGCTTTCTGTGACCTTATGACTTCTGGGCCCGCTGGTCCCAGTGGTTCACGGGAGAGGATGGCGACGTCTCCGTGTCATGAGGGAGCTGTTTCTCCATTGAGATTTCTCCAGGTCTGGGTGTATTTTGAAGCTCTGTTTTTAGTAGCCTTTCTAGTTAGGATTGTTCCATGTTCTTGGAAACTGACCCCTTACTGCTCTGCGTCCCTTTCCTGGTGGGGATATTGGTTGTTCTGAGTCCCACCTGGCCTACCTTTGACACAGCCATTCTGGCTCCCCTGCTCTGTGCTTGGGTGCTATGTCTGTCCCCGCCTTACATTGCAACCTCTTGATTGATCACCTTTATGCTTAAAGTGAGTCTCTTCTAGGTTGCATATGGTGGCATCTTGCTTTTTTTTATCCCATTGGAGCATTTCTGTTCTTGATCGGTGGGTTTTGACAACCCACCATCTTAGTGCCTGTTTTCAATGTCCTCATCTCTTCCTCGTCTCCTGGGTTCTCTTTTCTTACATCACTTGGAATCGGGACGTAGGTCACAATGCTGCTTTATCGCCACGACTGACCTCTAAGCTGCCCTGTGCCTTCTGTAGCAGCTGTCCCAGGGCTCCCAATGTATGTGCCTCTGGTTCCTCGCATCTGCCTCAAGTGCTAGGACACCACTCTGCATGCGGTCTGCGACATCACGGCAGCGTGGTGCCCTCTCCCACTCTGGTTGCTCACTGGACCATGCAGACGACAGAAGCACATGACGCCTTGCTAGGATTTTTGCTTCAATCAGTTGCCTATCAGAGACACTGAAAATAAGACAACAGTTGTACGTTTTCCTTCACTCTCATCCATTTCCGGCTGCTCTGTCGGTGGATTGAAATTTCTGCCTTCATATTCCTTGAGCCTCAGCGCAAGTCTGCTGCCCGTTTCTATTTGTCTCAGAAAGTGTTCTTTATTTTCTAAGACGTTCTCACTGCACTGAGAACGCTGGCTCACTTTAGACTTTAGGAAGTGGTACAGGGAGTATACCGGTGCATTATTCTTCTGGAAAGTACGAGCAAGTGTCCCTGGACCATCTTCCCTTCCTGACCCCTCCCCATGCCCTTCTGGAGGCCGCAGCACGGACAGCTTGAGGTGTTTTCTCAGTAACTTCAGTGTGACTTATAATCACGTTCAACAAAAACCCGTGGTCTGGTTCAGATCCGTGCTTCTCACTCTGTGCTGTCCTCGGCCCACACTGTCTCAGCTGTGTGTCGGATTTGATCACACTTATCCCATACTGCAGTCTCGTGTGCGAGCGGGCAGCTTCTGCTCGGATGCTGACTTCTAGGCCCAGGGTCGCACGTGTCTTATGTTCTTCAGTGTTGCCTGGCCTGGCTCACGTGGCTCGCCCCAGGGAAGTGGGTCCTTACCCCATGGGAGGCGGTGCCACCTTGGGCTCAGCTGCCCTGGCGAACGCATGTGTCATCACACCTTTGTGGTTCCATCTGGGAAGATGTGACCTTCCTGGTTTTTAATTCCCGATTGCTTTCTGTATAAGGAAAGATGTGTCGTTCATCCCCGTGACCGGGCTCGCGTGGTCCAGCACCCACTGGGTTCAGATCAGCCTCCAGTGGAAGGAAGACAGAGGAGCGCATGGCGCCCGGCAGCCAGCGTCGCTGACTGTCCTTGAGGCCACAGGACTTCAGATGAAGAGGAGGCTGTGTAGGGAAAGGACAGGGCTCCTACCTTTAGTCCCTTTATCGATGTTATTACTGGGGTTTAGCACCCCTGGACTGGCAGGTTTGACTGGCCGTGGCTGTGCCCTCTGGTCTCTGCTGGGCGCACCCTCCTTCCTGCTGAGGGCGGACTGAGCATCACAGACATGGCCTCGGAAGCCGCTGTCTCCACCTCTCGGCCCTCAGACTCAGAGCCCACCCCGGAGACTCCCCCAGGGACCCTTCCCCACTATACCCTTGGCTTCCGTGGCAGCCAAGCCTCAACCAGAATGCAGTCACACCTCGTCGTCGTCGTGGGGACACTCCTGCCTCAGGGGTGGAAATGAGTGCCGCCATCGCATGCTCCCCCACGGGACACTGGCACCCCCCCGATGGCCACGTCCCTCATGGGCTGCATCCACAGAGAGAAACCACCGCCTTTGAATTTGCTCACCTTCAGAAAAGCTTTCCCCCGAGGGTCCAGCCTTTGGCTGAAACAAACATCTGTCTTTGCCGATAGCTCAAAGGGGTCGTTTCTGGAAAGAGCCGCGGAAACATCTTGGGAACTTGAGAAGACAGAGGGACACCGAAGCAAATGATGATCCCTGATATTCTTAGCGTAGGAGGAAACCACAGGGAACACTTGAGCATGCTCGCTTGCAGCCGTTTCCGGCCAGGCAGAGACGTCACGAAGTAAAACGAGTCCTAAATCACTTCTGTACAAAAGTGAAACGTTGTAAGGAAGCAAAGTCCCCTTTGACTGCTCGGTCTCAGCCCCTCTCACAGGAGGTGGCCGCTGGTGGTGTCCTCGGAACCGCACGCGTCGCTCAGGGCCGTGGCCGTGGAGCACACGCCGTCCTGCTCTGCTTACGCGCGCATGTCCTCCCCGACTGCGCCCTGGATGTGAGGCGCGAGGTCTCGCTCCCACCCCCCCACGCAGATACACGTCTGCGACGGACGTGCCGCATTTTCTCACGTCTGTGCGCCCTGCGGCGGGCCCTGGGCTGCTTTCATGGTGTCACCTGCCCCGGGCGAGGACCCCCCACGGGCGTGTTCCCCGGCGCGCTGCTCAGAGCTCTCCAGCAGTGGGGCTGGTGGGTCGTAGGACGAGCACGTGTCTTCTCCCGGGCTGTGGGTCCTTCCAACGGGCACCAGCACGTCTGCGCTCTCAGCCCGCTGCCACTCTCTCCTGTGTCCCCAGCTCCGGAGAAGGCATCTGGTCCAACCAGGGCTGTGAGCTCGCCGAGGGGAACCTCAGCTACTCCATCTGCCGCTGCACTCACCTCACCAACTTCGCCATCCTGATGCAGGTGGTGCCGATGGAGGTAAGAGCCGCGCTGGGTCCCTGAGCCCCGACAGCGCATCCTTCCGACCTCAGGGTGGGGGCAGGGCACGCGGGCGGCCCCACTCATTGGGGAGACCCTGTGATGGGTGACGTTTGTGACGTTCTACGCTTTTAGCAAAAACCAAACCGAAACCAAAACCTTTGCCTCGAGTTCCCTGCGGCAGCCCTGTGCGGAGCCTCGGTCCTTCCCGAGGGTCCGCGTGCACAAGGCAGGGGTGCCAGTGTCCTCTGCCTCTGGTCCCAGGGCCATGGAGCCTCTGTGCTGTGGGGTGTCGGAGCGAGAGCCTGGCACTCCAGGGGGACATCTGTCCTCCTCTCCGATGGGGCCACGGCCTTCCCTGAAGCCTGGGCTAAGGGTGGAGGAGGTGCTCCTGCCTGGGTTTCTCTGCATCGGAGTATTTAATCTGGCAGCTGCGTGGTTGCCCTGAGAGCTAGATGTTCATTTCATTGGTTTAAGGCAAGCTTGGAAGAGAAAAAAAAAAAAGTGCTCTTTATTTTATTTTAAAGATTTTATTTATTTGACAGAGAGAGAGGGAGAGATCACAAGTAGGCAGAGGCAGGCAGAGAGAGGAGGAAGCAGGCTCCCCACTGAGCAGGGAGCCTGATGTGGGGCTCGATCCCAGGACCCTGGGATCATGACCTGAGCTGAAGACAGAGGCTTAACTGCTGAGCCATCCAGGCACCCGAAAAAGTACTCTTTAAAAATGCGAATGCCCCAGGGTGGGACCTTCTCAACTATGGTCAGTCCTTGGCCCCTACGTGGGAATGACTTGATTGGCTTCTAGACCCCAGTGGAACATGAAATTCTGTGCTGAAGGCAGGAGGTTGGGGAGGAGATAGGGGTCTCTGAAGGTCCCTAGAAAGCAAAGCACCTGTATAGACACATCCCATTTCATTCCCTGTGTTTTAGAAATTGAAAAATCTTACTTATAACTCTGAGTTTCCGACTCCTCTTAGAGATATGTGTGTTTGGTGATGCTGGGCTGCACAGAACAGGGAGCCAGAGGCTTCCTCTTTCCGCAGAGCCATGCACCCCCACCTCTGGAGTCACAGGGGCAGGTACCTGAGCCCCTGTGCTGTGCATGGAAATGACCTGGGGTCTGGAGGTCACAAGCCCTCTGCTGTCCCAACCCGCTCTACCACGTCCCTCCCTTGGCGCATCGACTCCACGGCCCCGTCTGTTTCCAGGGCACCATGGTGCAGGGCACCTGAGCCCCTGATGTGTGTAGGACTGTGGGGCTGGTGGGGCACGACTCCTAGTCACCCCCCGGGTCATCACACAAGCATCAATTTCTCATCCACGGCCATTCAACGAGTACTTTTCGTCACCTAGCCTGGGCGGTCAGCTGGAAACAAGAATAGTAGTGACTTTTGATTTTGAGGAGTTTACATCCCACCGGGAAAGGCAGGCGACAGATTAGCAAACACAGGGTTTGTTTCAAGCAGCAGCAGGTGAAGGACGATTGAAGAGAGTGATGTGGCAGGTACACGCGAGGAAGGAGAAGCCTTTTGTTGGTGTGATCAGGAGACAAGCAGAAAAGAGTGCTCCAGGCCAAGGATCAGCAGATGCAGCAGGCAGGACTGGGCTTGGGGTGTCCCGGGTAGAGGTGGCAAGCATGGGAGGCCCCTTCATTTGCAGTGTGAGCCATGGGTTTTCGTCTGGACTGAATTGCTTATAGGGACTGCAGAGGGGAGTTCCAGGACCCCCAGGAGCATGGGGGGTGTGGGGGTGGACCGTGTGCCCCTCCCACTCCCCACGCAGACACGCCAGCACTGTGCACAGGTCGGAGCTGGGGGGGTCCCCTTCATCTGCTGGTGGTGAAGCTCCAGGAGATGGGGTGTGCAGACGTTCCAGGGCCCATCACTCGGGGTCGCCGAGGGGAGGAGGAGGGAGCTGGGCTCCTGCAGGTCAGGAGGCTTTCAAGTGAGGGCATGTGGAGCTTTGGATGCGTCGTGCTGTTGAGGGGCATGAGCCCTCAGCTCGCCTCGTGCCCTGGGGGGAACATCTGTGTTCAGACAGCTGCAACCCCTACGCAGTTCCAGTGAGAGTGACGTGTGGGCAGCAGCTACTCCTCAGGTGCCAGGTAACCCTTCCCATCTGGTTCCTGCCCCTGGGCTCTCTGTCACCCCCTTTCTCTCCTGTCCCCCCACTCTTCTGCCTGGTGCTGCCCGAGTCAGGGTGTGTGTTGTGGCTTTGCAGGGAGGCCAGGTGGTGGGCCGGTGCCAGTGCTGTGGGCACACCGAGGGGGGTGAAGTAGAAGGTTCCAGAGTGGCTTGAAGTGGAGAGAGGCCTTCAGTTACCTGGGCTGCATGGGGTGCCCTCCAAAATCCCACCCATCCCCAGGCTCTCCTCATCCCTTCTTGTCCTGTTCTGCACAGACCTTTGTCCGGCTGGGGGAGTGGCGGGCCCTGCCACCGTGAGGCTTGTGCCTCCATCGCCGCCTGTCTTGCCCAGGCCTCAGCCCACGTGCTTCCATCATGTTCTCTGGGCACCACGTGAGAGTCAGCGACCCACCTCAGCTGTCCCAGCAGGAAATGCACCAGGCTGCCACCTGCAGAATGGATGTGCCAGTAGCGCGGGGACAGTCTGAGGCTGCGGTGGCTGAGTGGAGACAGCAAGGCCCAGAGAGGGGGATGGGCTGGGGTCATTCACTCATCCGACAATGAAGGATTGGGTTCGAGAGGACCACCCAAGGCCTTTAAGGCACTGGCCTTGGGAGCGAAGCAGCAGACGCATCACCGTGCTCAGGACCCTGAGAGGGAATGCCAGCGCTCCACACTTGAGAGCGCATTCTGTCCTGCTGTGGCAAGGGCCGGTGGAAGCCACAGGGGGCCGTGTGAGGCCAGGCACAGCCCACAGGGTCTCCCAGAGACAGGAGCAGACAGGCGACTGCGGGGAGGAGGCTGCAGCCTCATGGGCCTGGGAGGAAGGAGCGGGGGCACACAGCAGCAAGGGGCTGAGGGGCTCTCGGGAAAAGTGCCAGGGCTCAAAACTGGGGCTTCAGACCCAAACGTCAGGGGCAGAGGGGATGTCATGGACACAGAGGAGCACACCACATATGAGTGCTGGTGTGGGCAGAAGAGCCGTCCTCCCATTTCAGGGGATTTGCGCAATGTCATCCAGGGCAGGGGAGCCCCACATTTTGCTCTGCTCTCCAGATCCTAAAGCTGGGGCTGGGGCCCAGCCTCCAGACGGGTCCTCTGGGTCCTTTGCACACAGAGAACGAGGTCCATGCTGTGGGCCTCTGTGATGTGGAAGGGGCTGCTGGGTGGTGGGTGTGGGCAATACAGGGAGGAAGGGAGGCGGCTCAGTCCAGTGAGCTAAAAAAACCCACCCCAGAGCATTTATGATACAAATCTGTCAGCACTCGGTGTAGGTGACACCAGATTCGGACAGTCTGTGGGTGACTTCGTGGGAGCAAATCATATCTGCTCATTGCCAGGAAAGGTTGATTTGAAAATGATTCAAAATTACCCATGCTAAAAACGAACACTCCAAGGAACGTTTAAACAATGACGGCAGTTATCACCAGTAGATGCCGAATCTGTGGCTCAGCTCACTTAGTGAGAATAGCAGGATGGCTTTTTCCTGTCTTCCCGAGGGCCTCTGGGAGGGGGTGTCGTGGTTTGGGGTCTCTCCCCAGAGCTCATGGCCGTACCCGCCTTCCCTCTTCCGGTCTGCCTGGCCCGCACGCCCAGGGCCTCTGTGGAACCCCTCTCCATGGTGCCTGGGGTGGCTGGGCTGCGTCGTGGAGGGATGTCCCAGGCCTTGCTCTGTTTGCTCTTCTCTGTGGGAGGGACTGTGATATGGGGTCCCCACCCATTGGTCAACAGTGAGGAGCTTGGCCAGCCACAACCGCAGGGTGGGGAAAAACACACTTTGTGCTCCTCAAGTGGGAAACGGGCCCAAATCCTTCCCACAGGGTCCCCCACTGGCTGGGTTGTGGGGCCCTCTCGACCCAGAGCACTGGTCACCCCAGCTGTGGCTGGCTGGCAGTAGTGGTCCTTACTCTATCTGACCCTACGTTCTTCTGTTAGGAACCATTTCCTTAAAATTATCTTCAGGTAAATTTTGGAACAGTACGTTCTGAGCGTAGTCAAGAAAATTAGGAAATAGGGTAGGAGAGACTTTGCATGGCACAGAGCGGGTCCCCATGAAGCTCCCGTGGTCAGAACAGTGTGGTGTCCCCATACGTCCAGAAAGGCAGACCGTGACTTGTCGGTACACCCACGAGGATCTGCATCGTAGAATTCTAAGAATTGGAAAGCAAGATAATAAGTAAAATACCATTTCCAGCCTCATTTGTCATGGACGTCACAGAAAACGGAAGTGTTAATGGGCCTAACCCCGCAGAGTGCGTGGGCTCTGATGCCTCCACAGCAGGGAGGACGTCGCGCCTCCCCGCCTCCGTGTTAACAGAATGTTCCATCGAGAGCTAACGTGCAGCTGTTCGAGTGGATTGTAATGGTGCCGGCGACCCGGAGGGATCACCAAGGCTTTGTCATATGGAAAGGGTGGGATGCAGAGTGGTGAACAGACATTTTTCTTTTTTTTAAGGATTCTATTTGTTTATTGTAGAGAGAAACTAAGTGCAGGGAGGGGCAGAGGGAGAAGGCAGGCTCTGTGCTGAGCGTGGAGCCCGAATGGGGCTCGATCCCACGACCCTGAGATGGTGACCTGAGCCGAAATCAAGTCAGACGCTCAACTGACTGGGCCCCGCAGGCATCCCTACACACCTCATATTTATAAAGCCACGTGAGGTCCCCTATGTGAGGTCATGTCATGGTGTGTGACCAGGAGAAACGTACCAAGGTTTACCTTTCCGGGCCATTCACCGGTTGAGAGCCCCTGGACTGAAGCCCCGGCTGGTGAGCTGGGCCCCTGTGCGTGCATCTGTGTGGAATTGATAGTGAAAGTGACAGCTCCAAGAGGCAGTTTGTAACCTCTGCTCTCCAGCACAGCAGCTCTGAGAGCGCATCTGGCGGCCCTGCTTCTCCTCGCCCAGTGGCCTGGAGCTGGCGCCGGGCAGAGGCCATGTGAGGGTGTGCGGTGTGAACCGCGCATGAACAAGGGGGTCTGCTCTGCAGGAGAGGAGCTTGGGGAGGCCGGGAAGCCCTCTCTCTGGAGACCAGGATGCCGCGTGCGACTGCACGAGGAGTGAGGCTCACTCACGGCCTGCTCCCGGGGAACCGGGGACCGGGACAGGAGGCTGGTGCTGGGACTGTTGTTTCTCAGAACTGGCCCACAGGGGCACTGGGCACTAGGGGACAGGGTCCACAGCGGCGGCTGCTGCGGTGGGCTGGCCCAGCCAGACCCAGGAAGGGGTGGGGCTTGGAGCACCCCAGCCCCTGTGGGAGCCACCGTGGCCCCAGTGACCGACTCAGAGATGGGATTCTTAGGAAGGGGAATTGGAACCATGAGGACTTGGAGGGGTGAGGGCTGATGTGAAGGAAGCCACAGAAAGTCAGTCCCACCTGCTTCTGGGACCCCACCCGAGGCTCACATTCCAGGGGGACAGCCTGGTTGTCTGTACAATGGTGAGAACGGCCCCTGCGCTGGTGGAAGCCAGAGACCCCCCTCTGTGCGCTGCCTCCCCGTGCTGCCGCTCCCCTGCTCGCCTCCTGCAGGCCCTCTCGCCCCTGCTTGGCTCCTCCAGCGGGTCCCTTGGGAGCGGCCCAGAAAGGGCATCTGTTCTAGGGAGCGGGCAGTGGGAGCACTGTGCCAGGACAGGTGCACCTGGGAAAGCCAGTCCCCAGAAGCTCTTCACCTTCCCCAGCGCAGACTTGGGTGGGGGTCAGGGCCAAGTTGCCGCCCAGGAAGACAGAGCCACAGAACCTAGTCCGGAGGCTGGCCAGTCGGCAGGATTCCTTTAGTCCGGCTGTTAATATTTCAAAAGAGAAATTGTCTGAAATTTTGAATTTTGTTTTTCTTAAAAAAAAAAAAAAAAAAAGTTGGGCTACTTGGGGCATCCTGACCAAGCAGCTGCTGCCCCCAGCAGGCCGGGGCGGGGACTGCACTTGACCACAGTCCCGGCACCTCCCACCACCCTCCCCACCCTGGGCACTGGCCTCCTGCCTTCCCCACAGGGGCGCTGCTGTTCCCCTTCTAGGAACACAGAAAAGTCTTTCTGGCTCTTTCCCGGGTGGGAAAATGACATATCCACTACGTGGGGCTTTGCAAAAAGCGGAAGACAGAAGAATTTCTTTCTGGAACGAGAGTTCCACTTGGATATGATGTGGGCAGGCTCACAGCTGGCCTCATGAATTTATGTAAGATGCCTCCCCAGGGGCCTTGGACTCTGTGGTCTGTGACTCAGAGAAGCCCATGTCCCGAAGCAAACTCCAGGCTTTTCTGGGCATTTCTAAATCTAGCCGCAGGGCGGGGAGGGAAGGGCACCGAGAGGGCACACCATGCCTCCTGAGGCCAGCGCTGCGGGGCGTGTGTGCACGCGTGGGCAGGGGGTCTCGCCTCCACGGTACCCGCATCCCTCAGGGTCCCCTCGTGCACTCTGGGCCCACGGCTATGCGTGCACCTGGTGGGGCTGCCTGAAGCCACTTGGCGGGCTCTGGGCAGTGGGGAGAGTGCAGGGAGCTGCAGCACGGAGACCTAATTGCAGGGCGTAGCTGGGGCTGCTTGAGTGCCTCCTGGGAGCTGCCTCTGTGGTCCTGCTGGGCGGGTACCAGACAGCGCCAGATCAGCCTGCATGGAGATGCTCCTGCCCCGTTCACCGTGGGGAAGCAGGTTTGCTCAGGCGGTCTCCCTTGTGCCTGTCACTTCCTTAAACAGTTTCTGATGAGAACCTACTGTGTGCGGCCCTGTCCCCATAACTAGGGTGCACTCAGCAGTGGCCCCACTCTGCCCCCTGGTCAGCAGACGCTCAGGGTCCCTCTCCTGACGAACTGTGTGGCCTTCTGCAAGTGCCTGCCCTGAGCCTCGGCTTCCCCACCTGTGACTTCCCTGGAGTACTGAGCTCGGAGCACCCAGCCCCAAGAACTGAGCCCAAGCCCCCAGCCTAACTAAGGTGACAGTGACTTCCAAATGAGCACGAGGGTACCCAGGTCTCACCTGGTGGCTGAGCAGCCAGGCCGAGGAGTTGGGTGATGTCCCCAAAGAGCAGGACTGGGCTGGGGCGCAGCAGGCCTGAGTCAGGACTGAACCTCCCCGTACTCTCTGACCCCTTTGCATTCATACTTTTGAGGGATGGTGGAGTCCTGGGCCCTGGGAGACCTGTCTTTCTGCTGATGGTGCTCCTGTGCTGCTCCCTTCCCTGCCCCTTTGCTCTCCCCACCCCCTCCCATCCCCCTCCTGCCTGTCTCTCTCCTGGGCTCCCAGGGCCCTTCCCCCTGGTGGCTTTGCTGCCTCTCTGGGGCCCTGGGCCCCTGGCTGCAGGTCCATCTCTCCCCTCAGGACCCAGTCACACAGGGAGCCTGCTTTGTTCACCCAGGATGTGTGGAAACAGGCCCTGGAGGTGGGATAGGAACATCAAGGAGGAAAACCACTCTTGAGGCAGCCGCTGGCTGGGTGCTGTTGGGTGCTTACCTTTTCCATGGGCCGGGCCCTATAGTCCTAGCGATGGTGCCTCATTTACTGTAGAGTTTTCTGGAAGAACAATGTGCTGTGCTGCTGTTGGGGGCTGGGCTGCCCTGCAGAGGGACGCTGACCACCGACTGGTCTCAGGAGTCATTGCTGCTCAGGCTGGAGGTGGAGACGCAGGGGTTGAGGGAGCAGGCGTGTTTCCATCCGGGAGGGCCGGGTGTGAGGGACAGGAGGCCAAGGGCTTGGTTTGGGGTTGAGGCAGGAGGCTCTGGGCTGCTGGGTTGAGGGGGGAGACAGAGGCCGTGCTGCAGGAGCCTCGTGCGTTCACCATGTGTTGTCAGAAGCATCATGACTGCATGTGGTTGGGGGAGCCAAGTGGGGAGAGGTGGGGCACCTGACAGCTGCCTGGCCCGCAGGGGAGTGAAGGGGTAGGGCAGGTAGCTGCAGGAGGGCTCGTCCCAGGCCTGCACTGGCCCGTGTCCTACAGATGAGATCCACATGTAGGGAAGAGGCCGCAGCACAGTGAGCAGACAGGGAGCCCCAGGCAGGGAGGGCCCATCGCCCGGCTCCCCTCTCCCTGTGCCTGTAGCCCCAGTTCCTGCCGCAGAGAGCAATGCAGGGGAGAGACCATCTGCACTTTTTAAACCAGGTCACAGTGTGTTCGAGGTGATTCCACCTCATTTGTTTAACCCGAGCATGAGGCAGCTGATGGCTCCCACCTCCACCGGTAGGCGGTCAGGTGTCCGCAGCCCCTGGGCCCCAGCCCCGGCAGACAGGAAAGGCCTGTGTCTGTGAGTGTGTCCCCAGGTGGGGTTGCTCGGCGGCAGCGTGTGGCTCCAAATGGGCACAGATGCTCACAGCTACCCAGTGTGGGGCCTGCGGCAGCCCGGCTCCTACAGTGAGTAGTGGCTGTGGGTCTGGCCCATGTCTCCCCTGTCCGCGCCTCCCCCAGCACAACATACATGCTTCACAGCAGTGTTGACAGAACCCTTGCCTCCTTGTAAAGCTGGGGACCACATGGCTCCCGCCTCCCAGCTGCAGCCTCAGGGGCAGGGCCAGGGGCTCCCTGGTCCCCATGGCGTGGCTGCCCGGGGGCCGGTGCAGCAGGGACTCTATTCTCTAGACCCCAGGTGTGTTGGGGCTGGGCCTTTGCTGTCAGGCCCACCCCCTTCCCCTGCTGGGGTCTGCACCTGGGAGGCTGACCTCTGCCAGCCAGGGTCCTGGTCCAGCTGGGGCTGCAGCAGGAGATTGGGGAGAGGGGATAAGGCCAGATGCCGCTTTCCCTCACTGTGCCGCTGGTAGCTTTCCCGGCGGTGGCCATGTCACCTCCAGCCCCTGGTCCAGCTTTTCCAGTGACCGCAGGCCATAGCCTCCTGCCAGGGGAGGGGCCCCTGTTGTGATTCCTGCCTGGACTGCTCCTTCCACTCCATGCCCCCCCCACCCGTATTAACGCTTCCTTGAATGGAATTTCCCGGCATTCAAGGGCTTTAGTGGTGCCTGTTCAGAGTTAGCTAGTGTGCCCCGGGGGGTTGGGGGCCTGGGTGAAGGGGTGGCTGGGTTCAGTTCTCCGCCCCCAGCTCACTCCTTTAATGAGGTACCTGGCCTGACCATGATAAGTTATAGGTCTTCTTAAAGACATAGGAGCCACGTCTCTATGCAGGGGGTGGAAGTGTGAGGGAGACTCCCCCAGTGCAGGCCCGCGGGTGCCAGTCTGTGCCCCTCAGCCAGCCAGGGAGCTTGTTTCTGCCTGTCCTCAGGCCTGTGGCCTCGATCTCATCCCTGGAGCATGCCATGCGCCTACAGCCCAGGCTCTGTGCAGGGGGAGGCTGGCTGCATGTTCCCGCAGAGCTATACCCGGTGAGGCCAGGGACTGTCACCGAACCCTGGAGGCCCAGGGAGCCTCGGGCTCCTGCTGTCCACAGCTGAGCGTAGGGGTATGGCTCAGCCAGGGTCAGAGAGCATGGCTGAGGGGATGCTGGCTCATGAGAGCCTGGAGACCGGACATCGCGAAAGAGCCAGGGTGAGCGGTGGAGGCAGAGAAAGCCATGTGGGTCAGTAGTCGTGAAGGGCTGGCCTCCCAGCCAGGCCTGTGATGAGGGACAGGCATTGGTACGATGCCGTGGTGCTATCGGCTGGGTGCTCCCGGCCTCACCTGGGTCCCCTGTGTTCCCTGACCCAGTGGCACCGTCCTCCTTGCTGGCCCTGCTCTGCTCCCATCCCCTCCCCCCCCTTGACCTTCCTGTCCCACAGGGATGGAGGCCATGCCTGTTCCCTGGGGTGCCTCATGGCTTTGGTTTCTGGGGATTCCCACACCCTTGTGACCTGTGTCCCATGTTGAAGCCCATCCCCCAAATCACTGGGAGGGTCCTGCTCTCCTGTATGGATTCTCTGACAGGGCCACCAGTTGGTGAGGCAGAGATGCAGAGCCAAGGGAAGGAATAGGGGTCTCAACCAGGACAGGGGCCATGGAGGGAGTGAGCTAGGTGATGTCCTGCCCGTGGAGCCTGGACTGAGGGAGGTCCTGATGCACGGTGGGGGCAGGGAGAAGCTGGGCAGGACAAAGGTGGGAGCTCTGGGAATCGAGAAGGAGAGGGTGTGTGGCCTGGGTTAGCAGAGGAACCAGCAGCACTTGGGGATGCATCGGCTCCAAGGAGCAAGGAGGGACCTAGAGGACCCTCAAGTCGGAGGCCGAGTGAGACTGGCCACCCGAATCCCTGTCCTCTGTAGGCCATCTGCCCCGCGGCCCTATTGGCTCCTGTCTCGGCCTTGTCCAAGCAGGAACTAGCCACCTTGTTCATTCACCCATGCATTCGCCTGCTTCCCCCCTGCGGCGTGAGCTCCTAGTTTGGTACAAAGTGGTGCTCAGTGCGTGCTTGTGGCAGATGAAAGCCCACTCTCCTGGCTGTGTTGTCTCTCCTTCTGCAAGTGAGAACGGTAGTGCCCACCCGCAGGGAGGCTGTAAGAGTCACTGTCTGCAGGTGCCCAGTAACAGCTGTGACGTTCTTCCTGTCTCAGCCCTCCAGTCTTCCGCTTGCTCGATGGTGGGCCTGGATAGCTATGGGTCCGCGGCTAGGGCGGGAAGCCTGTTACCAGAAGCTCCATGTGGAGCAGGCTAGCAGAACAGAGGCTGGGGTTCCGTGCGTGGCTGGCAGGCTGCAGCGCTCCCGTGGGAAGCTTCTGCTGGACACTGCGAGCCTGCTCGCCTTTGGCCCTGGGGTCTCTCCGGCGCGTCTGGGAGCCACAGCAGCATGGACCTGCTGTCTCTGCCACAGGCATGCACATGGATTAGGTGTGGCTTCCCTGGAGGAGGGGAGAGCGCCCCCTGCCGCCTGCATTCCGCAGGCGGACACCACTGGACTCCAGTGGTCCCGGAGCTGCAGGCATGAGGGTCCACTGGAGCGAGCTCTCCATCTTCCGGGTAGAAAGATCTAGGTGGTGACAGGGCAGTGTGGAGGTTCACGTGGAGTGTGTCGGCTTGGGGCCAGACCCGAGAGAGGGTCCCAGAGGCCGAGGACTGAAGGTGTCCCGTGAGCCAGGCATGGCTGTCACCCTTCATGTGCTCCTATTTCCATGGCTAGTTAGTCCATTTCCATTTGGCGGGTGCCACCGAGGTGGACCTCAGTTTCTGCAAATCGCTGAGGGCCCGTGATGTCCATAAACACTCTGCTCCGGGGCCATTGTGATAGCCAGGAGACTTTTCAATTACCTGTGACAACAAAGAGGGCATTCTCATTTAATGCTGGCATTTTGTGTGTGGTTTTATTTCCAAAAACATCTCTGTAAGAGCACTTATTCCAGAACTGTCTCTGGAGGTGAGGGACGGCCTCCCCTCTCCTCTCCTGAGAGCGCGACAAGTGCCCAAGTGCCGAGTGTTTGGGTTTTACCTGCAGGATTTCTCACAATTCTGTAGAGGGACAGAGAATGCGGCTCCCCCTCCCCGTTTCTAACACCAGTCCAGGGAGCCCTCCTCACAACACAGGGGCTGGAGTCTCAGGCCATGCAGTGTGGGGAAGTGGATCTAGGTGGCGTTCATCTTCCTGGGCTACCTGATGAACCCCCATGCCTCCGGCTGGCCCATCTGCAAAGGGGGACGCTGGGGGTCCCGATCCAGGGGTGTGGCCGAGGATGTCGCTGTGGGAGCACACTGACCCCCATGCATTCCTTCTGCTTAGTGTGGGCAGTGTGGGCAAACAGGAGGTGAAATGGGGGCTCGCTCCCTCCTGCATCTAGGGCTGCGGGCTGCAGGCTTCCCCCCCCCCCACCTCTGTTCAGACAAGGCTCCAAAGTGTTTCGTAGCATTGAGGAGTGAGTTGGCTGGCTGTGAGTCACAGAGCTGGAAGAAGCCCATTAAGTTGTCCATCCCCAGGTGCAGTCCTGCTGGCTACCAGATTGCTCCGCACGATCCACTCACCATCTCCGGTCTGGGGAACTGGGGCCTCTTGGGCCCACAGTCCTTCTGGACGTGTGTAAGCTTCCTGAGCTGCCTCCTTATGTCCCCAATTACATCTGATGAGCAGGGCAGGGGGAGGCGTAGCTGAGGCAAAGGCCCAGGGTGTTGAGGCCGAAGCTGGAGGGACTTTGATGTCTGGTGTCCACACACGGGTGACGCAGAGGGGCTCTGGCTGGGTCTCTGATGCAGACCCAGCAGGAAGCCACAGCAGGAAGCGCGGCAGTGACAGCTCTGCAGGGATGGGCGTGGGGAAGCTGGCATCCTAGGTGTGAGGCTCAGGGAGCACAGAGCGTCGTGGATCCCAGGGTCAAATGAGTGTCATCTGAGGCTCCTGCTCCTGGAGCTGAAAGGGCCACCATGTGAAGTTGTGCTGCCAGGAGAGCTGAGGCTTGTGTCACCATCCCTCATGGCTTTGCATCTGACTCATTTACCACGTTCCTTTCTGTGCTAGTGGACATCAGGGATGATGGCTGACTCCGCACGGACTCTAGGACGGCTCGGCCCATGTGCCTGGCTCGGCTCTAGGCACTTTAGCTGTGTACATCCATAACATCCTCATGGAGGAGTCGGCCCCCCTCCTGGGTCTTACCGCACTCCTATGGCTCCTGGGTCTGGGTCTTAACCCACCTAGGTGCTGTAGGGTAGACTCGGAGGCACGGCTGGGTGGTGGGAGCGGGGACGGGCTGGGAGGGCAGCAGTTAGGAATTAGCTGGACAGAAGCCGGAGCTGTGGAGGAATCTGAGTGGCTGCCCTTCCCTTCAGTTGGAGCCTTCCGGCGTCAGTCCAAGGGCTGAGACCAAGGGACTGGACCTGTCGGTGGTGGTCACAGGGCATCTGGGGGGAGGGGCAGGCCCCGGTGATCCCCACCACATGCACACTGGGACAGCGGCTACCTGATAGTCAGTGTGCACCAGCCCTGGGACCCTCTCCATGGGTCACCTCTGGCTCCAGGACCTGGACCAGTGTGGTCCCCTCTGCTCTGCTTCCCACACAGCTCACACGTGGACACCAGGTGGCGCTCTCGTCCATCACGTACGTCGGCTGCTCTGTGTCCCTGGTCTGCCTGGTGCTCACACTGGTCACCTTCGCCATGCTCTCGTGAGTCATCCTCAGCTCCCTCCTGTGTCCCGGGAGGTCTGGCACCCTTGGGCAGATGCCAGTGCAAGCCTGCCCCACTTTAGCTGCCCACCGGGCGTGTGTCCTTGGGAGGCGGTGAATGCCTGGCTTCGCTGAGAGCCTGAACATGATATACTCCAGCTGGACAGCTGTTCCAAAGTCAGCTTTCTTTTTGAGATCTGGGTGCAGGGAGGGGTTGGGGTGCTGGAGAAGAGAGGAGGGAGGCAGGAGGAGCTGTGGGATTGGAGGGCACCCTGCTTTAGTTATGCTGGGGACTTCTGGAAGGATTTTTCTGGCCCTGGGCTGGTGAGAACTTGAATGGAGGCCCCCCCCCCCAAGACAAAGCCATAGCTCTGTAGGGGGTCCCAGGTATCCGCTGGAGAGGCAGGAAGGCCCTTCCCCAGGAGGCCCCCTGCCCCTCCCGGCTGAAGCCACATGGGGTCAGAGCTCGAGGGAGTCTGTGCACCCCCAGGGGAGGGTGGAAGCTGAGGCCCTCTGAGGCCCTTTCTGAACTGGGATGGAAAAGTGAAGTGAACGCTATCCTTGTGGGCAGACTACTGCGAGGACAGGCGGGCCGGGCTCAAGGCTGTTGCCTCACCCAGGGTGGGGCTGCCTCCCTGGGTGGGGGGGGAGGGGGGCTGCTTGGGAGTTTATCTCCCCTCCCCATTCCTCTGTAGGGGAGATGATGCTCTGGCGGTTCCTTCTGGAGCCCAGCACCCCTCCACCTGCTCTGGTTCTCTGAGGACCAACTGGCACCTGGCCTGGCTGTGACTGTGGGGTCCTGGGTCAGGCTATAGCACAATCCGCAGGGAGAGGCCCTCAGCTCCTCAGAACTCCAGGAACCGCGAGGGGCAGGGGTGGCGGCAGCTGAGCCACGGGTGTTGAGCTGAGACTTCAGTTCTTTGGTTTCCTCATCCCCCAGCTCTGCCCAGGAAGCCCACCACTGCCAGGCGGACAGCTCTGAGGACAGGACACAGAGGGGGGGGGGGGGGGGCAGGAGCGCACACTTCCGGGCCAGCGCAAGTCCTCTCCTAGGGAGGCACAACTGGTGTGAAGGCCACAGCCTGGAAAGGACTGGGGTGCATGTAAACCAGACTGGGACATCGTGAGCGGAAGCAGGAGCAAGGAGCGGGCTGAGTCAGCAAGGGCCAGAAGGGGGAAGCAGGGCGCAGGCTGTGCGGGGCCAAAGCCAGTGGAAGGAGCTAGTTCCTTTACCTAGAGCAATAGGGAGCCATTGAGGTGTCAGAGTGGGCAGTGATAGCGTCTGCACGGGCTCTATAAAGGCCTCTTTGGCAGCCCTTGGGGGCATGGCAGGGAGCAGTGTTGGCGGCACTGGGCCTGGGCCTCACCCCTCCATCTCTGACCTCAGTTCCGTCAGCACCATCCGGAACCAGCGCTACCACATTCATGCCAACCTGTCCTTCGCTGTCCTGGTGGCCCAGATCCTCCTGCTGGTCAGCTTCAGCTTCAAGCCTGGCACTGTGAGTAGTAGCCCCACACCCGTCCCTCTCCTTCCTCCCTCTGATGTCACCAGGGCTGGCTCCTGCTGGCTTCTTCAACTCAGAATTCAGGCCACATCCCCCGGACAGTCAGGCAGGGGCTGGTCCAGGAGAGGCCCAGGAGACAGCCTGGCTGAGCTGGGATCTCGCCCACTGCTGTCCCAGGGGCTGCGTCGGCTCACCTCTGGGCGTAATGGGGTGCCAAGTGTGATGCGGAGAGGCGACACAGACTGGCTCTCTGATCCTGGAAGACAGGCCCGCGGAGGCCGTGCTGTCCTCGCCTCCTGCTTCTGGATGTGGGAGCGGGGGCCAGCCCCCTGCAGTCTTGCTTTTCACGGCTGCATTGACCTCAGACCCCCAGCCACTTCTGTTTGCCGAGGGTGAGGTCAGGCGCTGCCGGCAGGAGGAATGAAGACCCAGGCCTGCCTTCTCCCTGCCCTTTGTGCTGGGGACCTAGGAAGCCTTAGAACCCCAGAAGGGTAAGAGCTAAAACTGAAATGGCTTAGGGATGTGGTTTTAAACCCAGCTGGTGGGAAGGAGAAGCAGACTCCTGCTTGCTCCCACCAGGAGACGAGAGGCGGTTCTAGGGAACAAAACAGTAGAGGTGGGCGGTCTTAAGACACACAGGATGGGCTAAGCAGAATGAGCTTTTCATCCTACACTAGCGAGGGTCCACAGAGCTTCTGGTCCTCTCTGCCGAGGGGTCCTCAGCCCCCAACTGCCTGTCCTGGGGCTGCTACCGAGGGAGAGATCCACCCTCCTGGGCTGCAGGGTGGTCCTCCCTCGCCGGTTTAGGGGCGCAGAGCGGCATCTAAAGATCCCCACATGGGCTGTGGAGGGACCGGCCATGTGCCAGCCGCGTTCTCCAGGTGCGTCAGCCCTCCGGTTTCCTTAGAACACGGATTTGGGTTTGTAGCTCTGGATGTGGCCGGAATTCCGGATTTCGATCAGGCCTTGGTATGATGCGGATGCTGCCTGTACAGTGCCGACCCCCTCTGGGAGGGATGGGGCCCCACCGCGTGCCCTGGGGGCCGGTCCTAGAGCGGCTGGTGGGTGGTGGCACCCCTGGGAAGGGACACAGGGACGAGCACTGCGCACGGGACACCTGCCTCTGATGCACACATGGGGCAGATTAGGGACCTCCAGCTGCACCTGGGAAACCAGGCGCCAGGGACACGATGCTGTCCTGAGAATGAGCTGATATCTCGAGTCTGGGACAACGGAGCTTGCGGTGCTGGACAGAAATCATGCCGTACCTGGGGCTCTGTCTTTAATTCTTTTATTTTTCCCTCCTTATTTTAAAATTAAAAAAAAAAGATTTCCATATATTGAATTTGTATCCTGCAACTTTATTGAATTCATTTATCAATTCTAGTAATTATTGATGGAATCTTTTGGGGTTTTTTTTTTTTTAAGATTTTATTTATTTGACAGACAGAGATAACAAGTAGGCAGAGAGAGGAGAGGGGGAGAAACAGGCTCCCTGCCGCGCAGAGAGCCCCATGCGGGGCTCGATCCCAGGACCCTGGGATCACGACCTGAGCCGAAGGCAGAGGCTTTAACCCACTGAGCCACCTAGGCGCCCCATTATTTTAATTTTTGAAGGTGTTATTTAACCGTATTATCATTTTTCCTCCCTCCCATCCTTGCGCCCCCTTCCTGGCCCCACGTGGACACCAGCACTGGGTGCGAAACCCCGCGCCGGTCGGGTTTAGGGACCTAATGATCGCAGCTGCCTGGCCCACGTGTCTGCGAAGCCCAAGCTCCAGGGCTGCCCCCCTGGCGGCTCCGCCCCTTCCCCAGAGCCCACCCCATTGGGCCGGTGTGCTCACGTGACCAGCCTGAGCCAATCCTGCTGCAGAGGACCCCGGCTGTTATGCAGATGCGCTCTCCTGAGCCAATCACCGCGCCGGAGTCGCAGGTCCCATCGGAACTGGGGGACTAAGAAGGGGGATGAGGGCACGTGACCCAGGAGGCCAGGGACCACCCGCGGCTCACACCCAGAGAGATGGCCCTCTGCGCCTTTGATCCTAGGTCCCCTGCCGGGTGATGGCCATGCTCCTGCACTACTTCTTCCTGAGCGCCTTTGCGTGGATGCTGGTGGAAGGGCTGCATCTCTACAGCATGGTGATCAAGGTCTTTGGCTCAGAGGACAGCAAGCACCGCTACTACTATGGGATAGGATGGGGTAGGTGGGCAATGGGTGGGGCGGGAGGGGTGGGTGGGATGTGATCTCTGCCTCATATGACATACTTCCAAGAGGCCAGATACTCTTGGACTTGGACAGGCTTTTCCAAATTTCATCCGTTCCCATGGAGAGTGCATTGGGAGTTGTCAGAGCTCATGGTCTGTTTCCCCCATACCTGGACGAGTCCTGGAAGCACCGCGCTGGAGCTGGGGCAGGGACGGTGGCTCGTTTGTCAGGGACAGCACGCCACTGTGTCGGAGCACAGCCTTGGGCGGGGTGGGCAGCTCGCCTCTCGCAGCGTAGGGCCTCTGCCCTCTGAGTGCCCTTAGGGGAGGGCAGTCAGGGCTGTGTTCTCCGCGAGTCACAATGGGGACAGGTCGCACACACTCCGGGCTGCAGCTATACAGAGGAAGGGAGCGCTGACCTCTGTCGCTCTTACCTGGGACAGAGTTTTGGCAAGGAGCCGGCGACCCACCCCTGGGAGATAGTGTAGCTCTGAGGGGCCCAGTGCGGAGAGGCCTGTCTCTTTGGCGTGGAGCGAGTCATGGCTCCAGTCGTGGACCCACTGTTATTACCAAGATTTAGTAGGTTTTCTTGAGTAAGTCTTTCCTGATTTGTTGTATGGCCCTAGGAAAATGTGCAAAGATTTTTAATGGTTGGGGCTTTTCTAGGCTAAGTTTCACCAGTGAGGGTTGTCTCACTGAGCGGTGCGTCCGTGGAGCCGCTCCTGGCTTCATTCCGGAAGCCCCCTCCCCACCGACTTGACTCCGTGAACTTCCATCTTGCCTACCCTAACCTGAGGGGTCCCTACTTCCTGTCAGCGTGGGTAGACCGGCCGTGTCACTGACACCTGCCATGACTGCATTTGCAAGAAAGCATTTATCCAGCATTAGTGACCTGTTGCTTGTTCCTGGTTTTCCTCAGATGAGTTTAATTTGCACAGCCCTCGTGCGGGGAGCTGATAAACATGTTTACTTTGTGCTTTGAGCTGCTTGATGTGATGTGATTGAGGTGAGGGCAGTACATTCTGCACCCTCCTGGCTTCTGCAGCCGCCTCCCTTCCCCCCGACCGCTGGGGCCATGCAGGAGCCGCCCATGGCAGCCAGGATGCCCCCCACCAGCCTGTGAGCACCGCTGCAGCCTGCGCCCACGGGTCTTATTCGGTCAGCAGAATTGAAGGAAAAAAATGGAAGATTTTAACCAGTATTTAAATATTCTGAGGTTTTATATAAATCAGAGATCTTTTGAAAAGTGCGGCCCTCTGGGAACCCCGAGTTCACAGTCTTGTTGGACGGCACTGTCTGGACTGTGTAGCTTCTCACACCAGCACCATCCCTGTGGGGGGGGGGGCGGGGGCCAGATGCTGCTGTTTGCAGAGGGAGCCCAGGGCTGGGCCCGTCACCTTCCCAGGGGGGATGTCCTCAGGGCTCAGGGGCTGCCTCTCTCTGTCTGACTGGGTAGAGTTCACTCCAGGCCTCAGTAAGGACAGTCTGCACGCAGCCAGGCCCTCTCAACCTTCAGGGGCTAATGAGGAAGGAGCTGGTGGCTGACCCTGGGCGCAGGGAGACCACCCCACAGGGAGCGCCCCTTGCACGGAGGCCTCTTCCCACAGAGCCCGCCTCTGGCCTTGAAACCCTCAGGACTGTTTTGAAGCCGAGTTGGGGGATGGAGGAATTAAGTCAGGAACATACCTTGAGGTTTTGCTAGATGTCAGGCCCTAGGTTGGACTCATAAGGTGAGTGAACCGTGATCTCTGTCCCTGAAGCATCCCCGTGGGAGCAGGAGAGATTGGGAGGGATGTTTGAGAGTTTGCACGTCTCGCCGCATGTGTGTGTCCGATGTCCGACTCAGAAGTGAGGGATCAGCTTTCTCTGGGGAGCTCCCACTCGTCCCAGGCACATCCTTGGTCATGGTTCATGGCGGCCTCCCTTCCCTGGGCTGCTTGGCGCTCCAGGGAGCCGGGCCGGTGCTGGGCCACAGGGTTGCCAGTCAGGCGGCCACTCAGCGCTGCTTGCTGTAAAGCCACACACCTTTACTTCCCGTTTCTGTGTCCCTGGTGGCCATGGCTGTGGGCGGGGCTGGGCTCGTGGCAGCCCCACGGGGAGGGGTCGCTTCCTGGAACTGTTGCTGGGTGCTGGGGGGGAGGGGAAGACATGGAAGGACCTCACACTGGAAATTAAATACTCAGCCTGGAGAGGCACGCTCACTTCTGCCCACAGCCCGGGACCCTAATAGGTTCCCTCGCGCCCAGAGAAGCATCCGGAAGAGTATGGCAGGTGGCACTGGCCCTCAGGCAGGAGGGCAGCCACTTGTCTCCAGCCTCCTCTCTGCCCTTCTCTGTGAGGCCTTCGCCCCTGTGTCAGGTTTCCTGGTATCGCTCCTTGGGCTCTTTGCTCTGTCCTGGCCGGTGGCTCCCACGGTCCCTCCCTGGGCTGGGGAAGCACCACCGCTTTCCAGAAAGACTGTGCGTCCTCAACTCCATGCAGTATGTGTCCATGCACCAGGGCCAGACAGACCCTGAACTCTCTGCAGAAGCACGCCATGTGCCTGCACGGCTGCGGGGACCGGAGGTGCCAGGGACAACCATAGCACAGGGACCGGAGTTGGCTAACGACAGTGCAGATGATTACGGGGACCGAGCTGAGCCGTGGAACGCCTTGTCATTCACACATGCGGCCAGAGCACAGATGGGTAGCAGGGTGCTCGGCCCCCCATTTCCACAGGGAGACCGTGGAGACTCAGAGTGGAGACTTTACTGAGGCCACACAGCGGGTCTGGGGAATGGATCCAGGCGTCCTGGGCCCCAGGGCCCAAGATTTTCCTACTGGCTGTTACCTGCCTCCTCATCCTCCCACCTCTGAAGCATTTCTTCTTAAGAACACGCACACTGGGGCACCTGGGTGACTCAGTTGCTGAGCATCTGACTCTTGGTTTTAGCTCAGGTCATGATCTTAGAGTCCTGGGATCAAGCCCCTCGTCGGGCTCTCTCCCTCTGCCCCTCCCCCCACTCCAGGTTCATGAGCTCTCTCTCTCTCAAATAAATAAGCCTTTAAAAGAGAGAAGAGTGCACACTCAGCCACGTGCTGGGCTCTGCCACTTGCCTCAGAGACCGCAGACAGAGGGGCTGTCTATGCTCAGAAAGACGTTTCTGCCACTGCCCCGTGGGGTGACCTGGGATACCGGGAGAGGGACACAGGAAGAAATGGTGAGGGAGTCCCCAGCATTGCGTTTGAGATCGAATGAGCTGTGAATGCAGAAAAAGAACCTTGGACTCCTCTGTTTTACCCCAGGCAGCAAAGAGATGCCAGCTGTGGACCCATGGACGTGGGCCAGGACTGGGAGAGGGGTGTGTAGGCCTTGACCACCGAGTTTGAAACCCATCTCCACCAGTCCTTGCCACACCTTCTGGAACCCACCAGGATGGGGCCTCTGTGCCTGCCTGATGTTCTGTGGACCCAGAACAAAAGTGGCCCTCAGCCTGCACTTCCTCAGTGAAACTGGGGGGCCTCAGTGGTGCCGTTGGGGTGCTGGGTGGCTGCCGGTGCCCAGGGCTTAATGCTCCCCTCACCATCTCAGGTGCCAGGTGACACTCCCACACCAAATGAGCCAGGCAGAGAGGATGCCTGTGACATTTGTGGACATGGAGGGCTCCAGGGAGGGGCCGCTGGGCTGCAGTCAGGTCCCAGAAAGCCGACTCACTTCCCGTGGTCCTGGGTCCGTCCGGGCAGGAGCCCCAGGTGTGTAGCACCAGGGAGAAGTCTGCCTTCTCTCCTGTCATGCGCACCTGTGGGACACTCATGTGACAGCGAGCCACGGTGAGAGCCCCCAGCCTGGCCGCCTCTCCCCAGAGGCTAGTGGGTCCCCTCTGTGGAGGCCTGGATGTTTTCTGTAATGTATTTGAACTACTTGGACGTCGGAGTAGCAGATCAGAGATCGACCAGCTGTGCAGGAAACTCCTGTTGACGACTGTTCAGACTGAAGCCAGAAAGGCCAGGAGGCACGCAGGCAGAGCCCGGGGTAGGCTTCCCTATCCTTCCTCTGGGGCCACAAGCTCAGCGCAGGCGGGGCTGGGGGGCACTCCTATGTGCTCACCGCCCCCAGCCTCTGCTCTGGGAGCGAGCAGAATGCAGCCTGGTTGTAAGGAGCCAGCCAGCGGGTGGACAGGTCCCCTGATGTCCTTGCCCAGGCCCCCCTCCATGGCAGGGGAGCAGGGGAGTGATAGGGTTCAGAGGTCTGCATGCGAGTGCCTGCAGGTGTGCACGGGAGCGGGAGCGGGAGCGGGAGCGGCCCTCGGTCCAGACTGAGGCTCCTGGAGGCCGTCTCAGCACCTCCTGCTCACCGTTCACACCCAGTGGGGGCAGGGGAGTGAATGACTGAGGAGTGAGGGGTTCCAAAGCCAGCGGCCATGATTCCTGCTCTCATTGTCCACAGGTTTGCCTCTCCTGATCTGCGTCATTTCGGTGTCATGTGCTGTGAACAGTTATGGAACAATTACAAAGTAAGTCAAGGGACGCATCCTTGTGTTTGGCAGGAGGGAAAAGACTGCTGTTGGGGGTCTCCGGGCCACTGCCCTGTCATCCCGTGTTGTTCTGGGGAGTGGTTTGTCTCTGTGGGGCTGCCCCACAGAGGCCCTGGGGCAGTAAGGAGGCCAGCGAGGGCCAGGAACAGCCCCAGCTGAGCCCCGGGCACTCTCCCTGCAAGCAGAGGTCCAGGGGGCTCGCTGTTTCCCAAGAGGATGGGAGTGGAAGATCCCCCTCAACTTAGAATTCTCAGGAAATGTAGGGGAGCCCGGGTTGGCCGTGCACCTTGCAGCGGGGCCGCTCAGGTGCATTTCCTGGAAAGGTCGCCTCCTCAGAGCAGGGCCCAACGAGCATCGCACAGATGCCTTCCCCTGCCGCAGGCATTTTGTGTGTCCTGGTCCTGGAGGTGTCGGGGAGGAGGGACGGCAGACAGGCATCTGGAACATTCACCCCAAGAATGAGAGGCAGAAATCATGGTGGGAAGGATGCAGAGATATCTCTGGGGGGTGAACAGTGTTACTCTGGCTGCCCAGATAGGCCATGTAGTGGAAAAAGATACTGGCTTGGTAACTGCTCTGGGCAGAGGAACAGTGGTGTGGACCTAACGCTTGGCTTCCATCCACAGCTGCTGGCTGTCCATCACCAGTGGCGCTGTCTGGGCCTTCGTGGCTCCCGCGCTGTCCATCATTGTGGTAAGTCTCTGCTTGTGAGAGCAGAGGGGCTGGGCGTTGTGGGCCCTGCGACCCCCTCCACAGCCTGTCACGCCCCCCCCCATGTGTGACGAAGGGCTGTAGTCCCCGATGGCGTGTGGGAGGTGCAGGTGCATGCAGCCTGCGAGGGGCAGTATGTGCCGGTGGGGTCTTCCCTCCCCGGTCTTGCTCTTGCCCTGCCGCCGCAGCTGCAGCAGGGATGGTCATGCACGTCTGGGAAGCCACCCACAGAGTTCCCGACATCACGGGGGAAAGAGAATGCCACCCGAAGGGCCAGTGAGCTCTCAGGCTGGCCTGCTGGGTGCTCTCCTGGGCCCATGGCTCAAGAGAGGCTGCCGCAAGGGGTGAGGGCTCCCACTTGTGGCCAGGGGTGCCGTCCTCGGACGCCTGGGGTCCACCCTCCGGCCTGGGATGGGGAGACGCTGTCCTCAGGTGGGGGGCCCTGACTGTAAAGAGCTCTGGAATCTCATAAAATTCTGAAAACAGCCTTTGCTTTTCTAGCTATCATTCCTCCTATATTTCCCATGAAAGCCCTGGGTTGCTTCATCATTTCTGATGGGCCTGGCTTGGAATGTTGCCCATCATGGCCCCTCGCTGCCGCCACCAGAGGAGGGGAGTGCTCTGATTGGCCAGGCCTCGGTGCCTGCGCTAACCCTGGGGCTGGAGCAGGTAGATTCCTAGTCCCAGGGGAAGTTACGAGAAAACTGGGGTGTGGTTTGCACAGGAGGGGCGGTGCACGGGTGGCAGGGGCCTGGGAGGTGCCAGGGAGCCCCTTTCTGCCTGGCAGCCCCACGTCTGGTCTGGGCCTGGGGTCCCGCTTCTTCCCGACTCAGGGGATGCCAGGTGTGGCGCCGAGGTCGGGCGGGCTGAGCCCTGTGGGTCAAGTCCCTGGGGTTCCTTGGAGGAGGGTTCTCGCGTGTCCTCGCAGGGGCTCACCCACGAAGTCAGCGTTGATGACAAAGGCTCCATGTAGGACCACCCGGGCATCTCTCCCCAGTGGTGCTGAGCACTGATACCAGGAAGGGGTGGCCCACAGAAGGGCCTCGCCACACCCTTTTTCCCCCTCCCCTCTGTGCAGATCCACATCTATAATCTCCAGGACCCCAGGTGGGACCCCAGAACACTTACTGTTGGAGCCAGAACCCTGGACGCACTCCATGTGCACCCTCCCATGCTGGGACCCTTGATATGCTCTCCATGTGCACCCCTGCCTCAGGACCCCCCAGATAGGCTCTCCACATGTACTTCTTCCACTGGGACCCCAGGATGTGCCCTCCATGCACCCTGGGGCGGTCCCCCAGGCCATGGCACTGCTTCTCAGCTGCTGCCCTTAAGGATGTGAAGCCCTGCCTTGGCTGGGGCACCAGTGCTGACGGAAGGAAAGGGACACCTCCTGGACGCCTGTCCCTGCAGCGTCCTCATTCATTACCCCATTCGTCGCCCCTACCGCTTATCCCTGTCTGCCACCCGAGGACAGGTGACCGCTGAGGGGAGTCAGCAGGGACTTGGACTGCTTGGTCCTGCATGGCCAGGTTCTCATAAACTCCATGCCCTCCCTTCTCGCACCCTGGTTCTTTTCCCAGCTGCTCGTCTGAAAGCCCACTTGACTTTGTTCCAAGTTCGTTGGCACCAACCGAGGCTGTGGGCCCTGGTGGTTAATTAGAAGTGAAAGTGAGGGAAGAAGCTTTAGGATCTGTTAGTTCCTTCCTCGTTAAAATTCTGTGCAGACAGTGCTCAAGCCTTATGTTGGTGGGGCGGTGCGAAAAGCAAGGGCTTTCCAGAGGGACAGAGTTTGGGACACCACCGTGGTGTCCCCGCTGTTTGCTGGGGCGAGAGTGACAGTGGGAGGCACCTGCCCCACACAGCAGCCCCATTGTCCCACATCATTGACCTGGCTCCCACTCTCTGGGCCAGGCTCCTGCTCCCTGGCTTTGGGGACGTGTGGCCCGAGGAGGTGCTGGCAAGAGAGCAGAGGGTGGGAGGGTAGCAAGGCCAGGTGTCCACCTTTGGCTCCTTTGTACAGGACCCCGGGAGGCCAGGGCTGTGCCATCCTCCGTAGGCCACAGCCTGGCTGCAGCCCCTGCTTCCGCGCTCCCCAGGTACCTCTGCGAGGGGAGGGGCACACCCGACCCACATGTGCATGTCCTGTCCCCACCTCCCAGTCCTTCTGTGTCCAGGAGGAGCAGCACGTGCTGCTGGGAGCACTTGTCCTGCATGCCGCAGGCTCTGGTCCTCCCAGGTGTGCCCCCCCAATGACCCCCAGGCCTCCCTGCACAGGAGAAGCTGGAGGAATGGAGGTACTAGAGGCCATTCCGGTTGCTATCTCCCCAGAGTCCTCTGTGCATGAGCCTGGGATGGCCTCTCCCCAAGGGAAGGAGGGTGTGGGGGGACACGTCCTGAATAGCTAGGCGAGGGACAGGGTAGGGGCAGGGAGAGCGCTTGGGGAGATGCTGCTGAGATCCAGCATGGAGGGTTCAAGACCCTGCCTCAGGCCAGAGTTCCGGGAAGGAGAGAGGGGTAGGTGTGAGGGCCATTCTGGGGAATCAGGAGAAAAAGTCGGTGAGACCATCCTGGTGCTGGGCGCGGGGTGGAAGGAGAGAAGGGACGCTCGTGTTTGCCTCCCAGCTTGTGGATGGAGGGCGAGTCCGCCCGCAGAGGTGTCCCCCGCGCCCGCAGCTTCACTGCTGTCATGTCGCACCTAGGGTGCGGGACTAGTTTCAGGCATCTGCAGCTCTCGTGTGAAGATACCTGGGACGTGTGGCAGCCTGGTTGTGTGTGGCTGGGTCTGCGGTGAAACCAGAGGAACCAGTAACATGGCCACCCAGCCCTGTTCTGGGGCGGACAATGGGGCCTCAGGGTGGGTGGGAGCAGCTCAGGGCCCTGTGGCGGTGACCTTGGGCTCCCACGGCCTGGCCGCCGCCCTGGGAGGCCGAGCCACTCTCCGGGGATGGACCGTGGACGGAAGAGCTTCCTGGGGGACAGGAGCTTCCGAGGAGCCCGACCGGGCCGAGCACGGAGCAGGGCGGGGCGTGCCCAGCGGGGGAGGACCTCACACCTGTTCTGGAAGGGCCGAGAGGTCGGGGAGGGCCCGGGCGGTGGATCAGAGCGTCCCCCCACCGCTGCACCAAGGAGAGGCTCTGAGCAGGGCCAGTGTTCTCCAGGGAGTGGCTTAAGCAGCAGGAGGTGACGCGGGCATGTGTGACGGAGCCTGCAAATCCAGGGCCGTCCCCTGTCCCCGGGGCTGCGTGCGGCTCGGCCGTGACCGCTTTCCCACCCGGCCTTTTAGGGGGTCGCGGGTGTCAGTCGGGGACCCCGAGCTCCCAGCCGCTGTCTGGGCTCCGGGAAGACCGTCGCCTGCTCCCCGCAGAGGCAGAAGCAGGCTCAGAAGAGACTCCGGGCCCCTGCACGACGGAACCCCCGGGCTCAGAGCGTGGACGTGGGAGGGGTGTGGAGGGGACGGACGTGACTGGCGAGAGCGGAGGAGGGACGACACTGGACGCGTGAGCACCGCGGGCCTTGCTCGGTGTCTGTGGTGACCTTCGCCCTCCAGGTCCAGAGACTGGGGTGGGGGTGGGGTGTCCCAGACGTTCCCGGGTGAGCTGGGATGAATGTGACTTTGGGGCGTGGGGTCCTGCTGACTCGTCCTGCCTCATGCCGGCCCCACAGTTGGGGGGCTTGCCTCTTATCGCCCCAGGAACCCCTGGTTGTGTGTCCGGGGTTGTCCCCATTTCCTCAGGCAGCTCGCCTCATTGCCATGTGAAGACGGTGGGTTTCAGAACAAGCGTGGCCGGGGGCGCTTGTGCCGCGTGAGCAGAGCTGTCTGTGGGCGGGCTCGTGAGGGCGCGCTGGGCACGGAGCCGTGGCTCCCTGGGGGGGGCTCCCATCCGGGAGGGGGGCTCCGACTGCCCGTGCGCTGAAAGCACCCACCGGTGCTTGCCAGTTGGGAACACGTTTTCGAGAGGTGCCTGTTGGGTTGGGATGGGTGGTTTCTGCGTGTTCTGGTGCGCTTGGTCTTCCTGGGGCCAGACTCTGGGGGACAGTGAAGGGTCCCTGGGGTCTGGGGCCTTGAGCTGGGGAGAAAAGGGCAGAAGTGAGCCATAGCCATCCTTGTCACCACACAAACTGTTCCCCAATCGGGAAGGGAAGTGGCTGCCGTTCCCTGCATGGCTGCAGGCAGCCCCAGTGTGGATGGCCCGCGGGACCAGCAGGAGTCATAGGAGCCGTTGAGTCTGGACACCCTGCTTGGGGACCCTGTGGGCAGCAGAGACCCCCGGGGCCTTGTTCTGTACAGGCCCCACAGGGCAAGAGAGAGACTCCTCTGCGGAGAAGCCGGGACAGCTGCGTCTCCATAGACGCATGGGTGACACAGGATTATAGTGCCAGTCACGGATGTCCACAGGGACAGATGAGCAGCCGTGGACTCACACCACCGTGTCTCCTGTGTATGTCCGTGTAATGCTCTCCCTGTGAGTCGTGGCACGCACCCCCGTGGCTTCTCACGAGGTCAGGGAGCAGGACACGGTGCACACCCCAGGGCGCCATGCAGCCCTTCCCTCCTCCCGTGGTCACATGACCCTGAGCACGGATCCTTCCCCTCCTGCCTTTCTGCTGAAATGCGGCCCACGAGCTATCCCTCCGGGCTGTCAGAGGTGACCTGCTGGCTGCTGTCACGGGGAATGCTGGCTAACGAAACAACCAGTGTCCGAAGGGCATGGCCCCCACCCCGGCCTCCCCGCTTCCCCGGCCTCCCTCCCATGGACAGCTAGGCACCAGCCAGGATGGGTGGCCAGGGTGAGGGGGCAGGCCCGCTTCTGCTCTGGATGTTCCCAAAACACTAGGGCTTTTTGGTTCCCAGCACAGCCTCCCCCTGAACGAGGCGGCAGCGGTCGCGGGGTTGGAGGTCCTGCCGGTAGGCAGGACTGTCATCCCGAGGCGGGGAGGGTGCTCACTGGAGGGAAGCCCTCGGAGCCTGGCGGGGAGAGAGAGATGGGGGGAACGACCCCCCGGAAATCCTCGAAGAGACAGCAGCTATGCCAATTAGAAGCTGTCGGAAATGGCAGTGGCTTCACTGCGGTCGCCACACTTCCTGGCAGAGGTCGGGAGGCGACAGAGGGCCTGCAGTCCCGTCAGGCACCACCTGTGTACCCTTGGTTCTCCCTTTGGGGGTAGAGGCCTTGGGTCATGTAGGTGCAGCAGATGAGGGGTAACGTGGCTCTGGAATCTTAACACTCGTGTGGGAATTGGAAAGAAAAGTTTAACATTTATGTACCATCTGCTCAGCTCTTTCTCCGTCTCCATCTCCGCTGCCCCCAGCAGATACCCCTGGTGCTAATGACTTGTGTATCCTCAGGGCTTTATGCCGGGAGAGGCGAATGTAAATACACATTTTATGTACAAAGGCCCGGGGCCCTTCTCACACGATGTCTGTTGGACTCAGGCTTTATGAGCGTGGGAAGAACGGTCTGGTCCGTGGCCCCCCTGCAGAGTGGGTGCCCCCAGACCTGCCACCCGCTGTGGACAGTCACATGGTCTCCAGCCTGTGTTATTTCAGAAAGACCTCAGCTTTGCCCAGGGCACGAGGAACCCAGAATGTGCATTGCCAAGTGGAGGGGGCCGGGCCTGCAGGGCAGCAGACGGGACCAGCGAGAACCTCCCCTCAAAATGCACGGGAAGTCCTGCAGGAATCATTGTCGGAACTCCAAACTTCCCCCAAAAGCATATGGCCGAAAAGCATTTATTCCAGAAAATAGCCAAGTCTTGGGGGGAAAAGGGGACTCCTGGCGGCTCTGCCCTCTGGTCGCTGAGAGCGGCGGGTGCCCCATTGGAGATGGAAGCCTGTGGCTCTCCAGGCTGAGCTGCACTTGGACTTCTGGGAGCTGCCGCGGTCTGGAACACAGTCCCCACCCCTCTGGGGCTTTGCTCTGCCCACTCTTTCTCCAGCGCTGAGTGGGGTTTTCTCGCAGTTGTCACGTGACTGGAGGGGAGGGGAGGAGGGCAGCACTGCTCGGGGACATTCACGCAGCTGACTTCTTTCCTCTTCCCTGGTGCTGGGGGACTTCGGTGAGGATCCTCGTGCAGGAGGGAGAGGAGGCAGGTGACGTGGGTCTGAAGCTAGGGGCTGAGCTGCCTGGGGTTGAGGTGTAAGCGAGGACTCGGAGCAGGCCCCTTGGGGCACTGGCCGTAGTGCAGGCGGGGGCTGAGTGGGGAGGGTCCCAGCCCCTGCCCCGGTGCTCGGCCATGGAGCCATGGAGGACAGGTGGCTGGGAGGAGGGGGATGGAGAGGGGCCGCTGGGGAAAAGCAGAGAGTTTATGGGGACGCACCTGCAAGGCTGCTTCGTAAGGTGGTGTCAGCAGCAGCACCTCAGGCTGGGGCCCCCCGTGAGGATGCAGGTGCCTGGGCTAGGCATGCAGACCTGCTCTTGGGCCCGGCCACCAGGGTGGGAGCCCTCAGGCCCCGCCTGCCACCCCGCAGCACCAGCTGGTTCTCTTGGGCATTGGGCTGGGGTGGGGAGGGCCACTTCTCCCAGGGGATCTGCCGGGGATCGCCTTGTTTTTGCCTATAATCAGGTCCGAAGGTGCACCTAGGATTTTAGCCTGGATCTGGAGTCCTCGGTGACTTTGTCATTGACCTTCTGAGGTTTCTAGAGGGAAGAGGGGGCCCCAGCCACAGCACAGCCCTGAATCCAGCGGCTGCACTCCTCACTTCCCCTTGCTGCCTCCTGCCTTGTGGGGCTCAGTCAGGGCCCCGGAGAGCTGCCCTCAGAGGGACAGTTTGTGAAGCCTCTTCAGAGAAACCCCCCCCCCAAGCCCCGTCCCCAGCTCCACTGACCCCAGGGGGCAGCCCTGGGCAGATCCAGTCCCCTGTGCTGTGGCCTCCATGGACGACAGAGCTGTAGGCCTGCTGGGGCCAGGGAGTGAGAGGCTGGCCACGCGTAGACGGCTTCATGGGTACAATTTCTCATCCTTGCAATCATCTGCTCACACTGTGGGTGTCAGGACTGTTTCTCATGGGGCGGGCAACAAGGGCACAAGCACATCGTGCGTGGGCTTACCGAGTGAGCAATGCTGAAGTGAAGGTTGAGCCCCAGGCCTTGCCTTGCTGTGTTCCTGGGGTTCAGAACGTCCTCATGGGCACAGATATGCTCCCAGAGGGTGCTGCTGCATGTGGCAAGGGCAGTGAAATGCTCAGGGACCCTGTGGGCCAGGTTTCTACATACCTCCTGGCTCAGAACCCGGGGGTTGCTTGGGCAGCTGTCTGGGGGGATCGGGGGCTCTGCGGCCACAACCCTCACCTTGTGTCCCATTGCTCTCCTCGTGCAGGTCAATGTCGGCATTCTCATTGCTGTGACCAGGGTCATCACGCAGATCAGCACCGACAACTACAAGATACATGGGGACCCCAGCGCCTTCAAGTAAGTTGGACTCTGGGCCATCAGCGGTGGTCCTGCCTGCACAGAGCTGTTTGGGCCGGGGGGCACTGGGGAGCCTTGAGCTCAAGTTCTTGCTTGGCTGTTAGTCGCCTGACCAGGACCAGCCCTTTTCCAGCCTTGCTGCTGCATTTGTAAAGTAGGGGGTCTCATCCCTGGGGTGAGGAGGAAGATTCTAGATTCGGTTCTGCCTCAGACCCCTCCATAGTCCCCTCCATGCCTTGCTTTCCTAGCTGTGGAGGGCTGTCATGCAGGTGAAACTCTTCAGGGCAGAACTTCCGGAGGAGCTCCAGAGCTGGTCCCCCTGGAGGAGGTGCAAGTCCCTCTGGGGAGGGATTCCGCCCACGCCTCCTGCCCTCGAGGCGTCCTGACCCCGTATCAGGGAGGGCTCCCCTGACTGCACGGGCCGAAGACCCAGCGCAGACTGGCTAAAGGCGAGGGGATTGATCCACAGGGCCCAGGAGCGGGTCTCGACCTGCTTGATCCAGGGGACCCAGCTCCTTCCTCCCCCATCCTTCATCCCCGTGTCCCCTCTCGGCTTCCTGCTCAGATGGACCTGCCTCCTGGTGACACGGGAAGCCCCTCCACCCCATCAGTTCAGACAGAGGTCCTGAGACTGGAGGCCGGGGCTCCCCTCGGGTCACATGCTCATCCCGGAGCCAGTCACAGCAGAACGGAAGTGACCAGTTCCCTCGGGCCTGAGTCCCAGGGGCCATCCTGGCTCTGGGGGCACTCAGCACCCCAAACCACAGGCCCAGGAAGTGGGGGAGGTGCTCCTCTCAGGGAACTTGGGGGCTCTCATGAACATTTAGGACAAGGACATGAGGAAGCTAACGTTCTGTAAGGAACTTTAGCTACACTATACCTTTTCCGATCTGAGAGGGAAAGCAGTAAATATGTCAGCAGCAGATCGATTAGACAATTATTTTGTAATGAGTTCCTGACACCGTGAATTGGACTGACAAGCAGCTCTGGCCCTGGTAGGTTTTCTCAGTCCCTGGACACCTTCGAGGGCAGCGCCGTGGGGCAGGCAGGGCCTCCCAGGTCGGGGAGCACATTTCCGCGTCTCTGCAGAGCCTCGGCTGCTGGTCTGACCGCTGAGGCCTCCCGTGTCCTGCATCCGACGGCTCAGGGTCCCCCTCCTCCCAGGAGAGCTCAGGCCGTGTCTCTGGACACAGAGGTGGCTCTGCAGGGTGACCCGGCTCTGTGACCTGTGCTGGGGCTTCTCTCCTCCACACGGCTGAGGCTGGCTCCGCGGGGCCCCCTCACTGTCTCTGGGGTCCCCTATGTGGTCTTGTCCCCCCGGGCTCCAGACCAGGCAGGGGGGTGGCAAGTGCGGCATCCTCGGACGGCTTCTGCGGCTGCTTCCTCCTCCCCGGGCCTTGGTTTCAATCTGGCCGTGTCCTCCGTGTGGAGCAGCTCCGCACAGTGACTAACAGGACGACGGGCTTCCTTAGGAGCCTGAAGGGGCTTCCCCGTCCTCCTTAGTCTTTGTTTCCCGGGGGACTCCAGACTCCCCAGAGAGGAGCAGGGAACGTTCCACTTTCACAAGTGAGATCCAGGCTCCTGGGGGCAGGGGTGAGCCTGAGGACCACGAGGACCCACCCACGAGCCAAGCCGTGGGAGGAGGAGGGGAGGCTCATGGGACTGAGCCTCAGGCGGGGCGGCCTGGGGAGCAGGGGAAGGGGGGCGTGTCTGGGCGGTGCATCCCACTTGCTGGGGCCTCCCCCCAGGGCAGGGACCCGCTCCTTCTGTGTGTGACAAGGGGACCCCGGCAGCCCTGGCCGCGTTAACAAGAGGCCTCGGAGAGCGCCAGCTGGTCATGTCTTCCCCAGGACCTTCTGTTCTGAGGCTTCCGTTTTTAAGAAAAAGTACAGTTGAGACCCATTTCTCAGCCTGCTCTTTTCACATACGGATTCTCCAAGATGTGAAGATGAAGCTACGTCGTCCGTGAGCGTTTGTTCCTGGATTCCGGCATTTTGACCGGACTGACTTTAGGAGACGTGGGGCTGCCGCTCCCTGGGCAGCCGACCTGTGGGGCCATCCGCCGGTTTCCAGGGTTTGTGGCCAGGAGCTGCCAGGACTGGGATCTGGAGTGTCCCACCAGGAAGCTCGGCTGGCCATGTCGGCCCTCCTCCCGGAGATGCTGGATGTGTGTGTGCACGTGTGCACGCTCGTCCGTCCGTCCGTCACTTGTCCACTCGCGCATTCGTTCCTGCATTCGGTGGTTACTTCCCGAGAGCCCGCTGGGCCTGGCGCGGGGCTGCCTGTCCGGGTCGCGGCGATGAAGCCCCAGCCCAACTGCTGGGCGCTCGGGGTCTAGTGAGCGAGGCTGATGTGCAGTCCCTGCGCCCAGTGATAAGCACAACTTTCCTCGGAAGCCCCAGTGCAGAACTCACAGCGTGCAAAGCCGAGCCATTCCAGAAGTGAGGGTAAACTGAGGAACGGGAGGAACGGCTTGGATCAGACAACACGTGGGCCTTGTCTCACTGGTTCAGGGGTTTCCTGGGAGCTGACTAGGAGCCAGCTCTGCTCCAGGCTTGCAGACACAGCAGGGACCATAGTCCACGGAGCCCACATTCTGGGAAGGAGCCTGTGAGGCCCATCCTGAGTGTGCGTCCTTCCCTGCTGGATCCACCCCCCGGAGCCTTGGTTCTGCTGTCCTCCGAGGGTGCCTGGGATCAGCATTCCCACCCAGCCCCGCTGCCGGCCGGGTCAGGGTGATCAGCTGAGGGTGCCCCGGGGGGATGGTAGCTGCTGCGTGCCCGGTGCCAGCTGCAGGAGAGCAGAGGCAGAGCTGCTGACTTGGCCCCGAGCTGGACGGGCAGGGACCCCGTGTCAGGCCCAAGCAGTCCGCTCCTCACCCGAGGTTCCCTGCAGAATATAGCTCAGGTCTGGCCCCCAGCAGGACCATGTCCGCTCCCTCTCGACAGCCTCCCACTGAGAGGCCAGTGCCCCCCGGCCTGCCCCCCAGAGTGGCCATCTTCTCTTCCCTTTCAGGTTGACGGTAAAAGCCGTGGCCGTGCTGCTGCCCATCCTGGGAACCTCGTGGGTCTTCGGCGTGCTTGCTGTCAACAGCCAGGCCCTGGCCTTCCAGTATATATTTGCTGTCCTCAACTCCCTGCAGGTGAGTGCGTGTGGGGCCGGTAGGCGGTCCGCTTCTGAGCAGACGCGTGTGCAGCGGGTCGCACTGGCGCGGGGTGGAAGCCCTCCTCTGCTCCCACCACACACCCTGCGAGACCCAGCATGGGCACGCCCAGGGCCAAGGACAGGGGTATCGATGGAGCCGGCCTGGGTGTCTGCACGCGGGGCCTGTTCGCAGCAGGGCTGCCTCGTCATGCTGGCCACTGTCGGTGGGAGGCACAGCGGGGCCTGAAAGGGAAGACGGTCACGTGGATGCTGCTCTGGAAGGGAGTCGAGTGCAGAGGTGGTGACGGCGTGTGCCTCAGGTCTGGGTTCACGTGTGTCCCCTGTGTGGAGGGGCAGAGAAGGGGCAGCAGCCTGGCAATCTGAGACTTGGGTTGCTCAGAGCCTGCATCCCCAGACCCACAAGCCCCCCAAAGGAAGGGCAGAAGTGAGTGCCCCCGCCACGCACAGCCCCACAGCTGAGCCCGAGGCTGAATCCTGGTGAGCATGAGCACGGCCCACCCGTGCCGTCCTTGCTGCACTCGGGGTCTTCCTGACCAGGGCGTGCATCTTACGAAAGCATGTCGCTGCTTCTAATTTGTGATAAGCTGCGCACAGTGTTTCCTTGTGGTGGTTCACCGGAGAAGGTGAACGCTTGTCCTGGCTGTCCTTACGCACCCTAGGTCCCGGGGCCCTTCACTCATCCTCGCTGCGTCGCAGTCCCTCCTCCATGAAGTGGGAGCAGTAACAGGACGCACGTCTGGGGCAGCTTCCGCACTCAGTGAGCGAGCTCAGGGGAGGTGTTGGCCAGTGCCGGACACACAGTAGCTGTCTTCAGAGTTTGGGGACATCCTCATTCTCGTGCCTGCTTCGTTGTTACCAACATGCTATCTGGGAGGACACCAAGGCTCAGTTCACTTGATTGTCAGATGTCCTCATCTTTGTCCATTCCCAGCGTTTTACTCATCCCTGGGTCTGGGCTGCCTTCGTACCTTTGCCCAAACAGCATATGGCGTAGTGATGCCTGCCGCTAGGCTGGATTTCACGCTGGGATCTGGACGCCTCTCCGTTCTCAGGGGCTCCAGACCATAGGATTGTCACACAGCTCACCTGCAGGCTCCCCAGCGGTGAGCCACACCAGTGCCCATCCCCGAACCCTCATGGCCGTGGGAGGAAGCCCTGGAGAGTTCTGTGAGAAAATGCGAGGGCCTAATCCTGTGTTCTCCCCTTCCTCCCCAGGGGTTTTTCATCTTCCTTTTCCACTGTCTCCTGAATTCAGAGGTATGTCTGTTCTACTTCCTGGAAACACAGAGGTAGTTTTTCACTTCTGAACGGGCACAGAGCGCAGAGAGTCTTGCCCCATCAGGCCGGTGTCTGGGAATATAATCCTGGACAGGCTTAGGTAGTGGCCACAAGTTGTGTGCTGTGGGCTGCTTTCCATCAGCCCTTCTGTTGCCTCCTGATTGCTAAGCAACCTCCAGGCGTCCCCTTCCTGGCCTCACGCAGGCCCTCCTGGCTCTGCAGAGGATGGGGTGATGGAGATAGTGGGGGGCAGCCCATCTGCAGAATCAAGGCTGGCATATTAGGGAGAGTAAGATGTAGCTGTCTTTCCAGTGGCCCCCCAAAGGCAAGAGGAGGCTGTGTGGGGTGAAAGAAGGAGGTCTCCTGACCGCAGGACTTGGGGGCACTGTGTCCCCTGCCCCCCATAGGCACTGGGGCAGTTGGAGTGGGATCGTTCTCAGGTGCAGTCCAGTCTGGGCATTGACCTGCCATGCACTTGGCCATGGGGAGGGTGGAGGCTACTCTAGACCCTGTTCCTCAAGACCCATCCTTAAGCTTACACTGGGGGCTTGATGTCTGAGACAACACTGGGCTCGGTCATGGGGAGGCACCTGTGGAGCAGTGAGTGGGAACAGGCAGAGGGGTGCTACCCCATCTGCGCTATTTCTGCGGGAGGTCTGTTTGTACGGACACACAGGTCAGGCAGGGAGGGAAAGGACACTGGGAACAGGAGGATGGCTGGTGGGGCAGGGCGAGTCGCTGAGGACAATGGTGACCAGTGGTGGAGGGGAGCAGCTCAGTAGAGCCCAAAACTGCGGTTCACAAGATGGGAAGCTTACGTGGCCTTGAGCCATGCCTGGCCCACCCCATGTCTGCATTTATGTCCTTGTTTGTTCTTTGTCCCTGCTGCCGGCCACACTCTGTCCCCTCCACCATTCCTTGTCGAGCAGGACTGGTGTCCTGGCCAGAACGCGGAAGAGGCCAGCAGGGAGCAGACCAGCCCCAGCTTCCTCACTCTGTGGGCCCTGGTGGTGGGGACAGAGCGCACCTGCCTCTGGGGCAGTGAGTCTGGACAGATGCTTCCAGAACCTACTCATACCCTGCAGCCAGTATTCTGGGACTTTATTTCAGCACAAAGCCTAGAGATCTTGGAGAACGACCTTTATTGTTGCCATTTCCACCACTGAAATGGCTTCTAACTATCCTCCATTCTGCCTTTAAAGGTGAGGGCTGCCTTCAAACATAAAACCAAGGTCTGGAGCCTCACGAGCAGCTCCATCCGCAACACTAACGCGAAACCCTTCAGCTCCGACATCGTGAGTGCCATGCAGCATCGGGTCTGCACCCCCTTCTCGCTTTGGTCCTGTCCTGAGCGCCTGCACGCTTGCTCTCATGGACCCGCGGGCTCTGGTCTTCTTCCTTGTTACCTAGAAAGTCCCAGTGGCTGCCAGCCTTGGCTTGGGGCACCAGGCCTCTGCCCTCCTGGGCCTCCTAAACCCAGAGCCTCCAGAGCACGTCTCCTTCCTTCCCTGAGCCTGACCTGGCCAGGGGCACGTTGTGCAGGTGGCTGCTCAGCTCGGGGCTTAGTTAAGGCATGGCCACCGGTGCCTCCTGCTTGGCCTTTTCATTCCTCACCAGGTCTGCAGGCTGCATGTGCTCCAGGGTGACGGTATGCCCACAGCGGGGTCCTCTGTCCTGAGGGTATCCCGTGACCTCCCACCCATCTCCTAGGGCCAGTACTTCCGCATTGACTTAGGAGGAAGGAGGATGAGCTGAGGAGGAGGCAGTCACTGGGCTGCCGGTGTCCCGGGAGGCATGAAAGTCCCTGCCTTCAGGGACTTCAGGGAGCTTATCCCCTGCAGGGGTCTCAGCCTGGCCTTCAGGGAGCTTATCCCCTGCAGGGGTCTCTTCCCTCTGCAGACACCCGAGAACCGGGGGCTTGGTGCTCAGGGATCCCGACAAGCCTGTCCTCTCCACACCAGGCTCTGCTCACTTTCCTGCGGCGGGAAGTACAGATGCGGGCAGGGCCCCGGGTGCCTGGGGCGGATGACATGTTCTAGCTGAGCCCAGGGCCTGGCGCAGGGGTCCTTTCCTCGGGAGGGACTTCCTAGGCCGTATTGTGTCGTAACCACCAACTGTTCGTGCTGTTTACTGACACGTGTGTGGCTGTCTTGTGCCTCCCACTGGCGGGTAGAGCATGGGGACAAGGACGTGGTTGGCACTGGTCACTCCTGTGAGCCCAGAGCCTGCGGCAAAGGCGGGGTGTGCTCCATGAGTGCACGGACCGACGGAGAGGAGTGTGAGTGAGCGTGTGCGACACCAGCTCTGGGAGATGACAAGGAAGGAAGTCCACGCAGAAGGCGGGAGGCAGTGTGCCCCTGGAGTTCAGGGCTCTCTTTCCCGGGGAGCAGCGGGGCCCTGATGGGCTGGAGGGGGCCTCACGCGGCTTTCCAGGCCAGCGCTTCTGCACTGCGCGGGATCTGGTTTCCTGTCCTGTGAGCAGGTCTTCAGAGTTTGCTCGTTTGTGATTCGCAGATGAACGGGACCCGGCCAGGCACAGTGTCCACTCAGCTCAGCCCCTGGGACAAGAGCAGCCATTCTGCCCACCGCGTGGACCTGTCCACCGTCTGAGCAGGGAGGCTGCTGACTGGCCATCTTGCTGCTCAGAACGCTCCCCGCAAACTAAACACAAGAAACACTCTGCCTTCGCCTTGGGACCTTCTCCTTGTTGCTGTCTGGGCGTGGGGGTCCTGGCCCCTTGACAGGCTTCCTCAGCTCTGGCCCTCCCCGTGTGACAGAGCCCACTGCTGGGCCCGAATCCTGATGCACAGTAGGGGGCGGGCCTCCCAGCTCTGGTCCTCCCGTGGCCAAGTGACTGTCCCTTGGGGCCATGGCACGACAAGGGCAAGTTAGCCTGGGCGCCGTGATGGGGGCTTGGGGCCAGAGAGGCCAGGTCCTGCGGGGGAGGTGAAGGCCCCGAGGCATCCTGCCCCCGAGGGTCAGGCAGAGGCAGGAGGGGGTGTCTGAGGAGCGTGAAGAACGTCCCCAACCTGCTGAATCAGCCACAGCAAGCTCTGGGAAGAGGGCCCGGTGCAGGCTGGAGCCCCGTGGGCCGCCCTCGCCTTCCAGCCACACGGTGTGGGGGCCGGGGGTGCTGGCTGCTCAGGGCCCATCTGTGGGAAGAGCCGGGTGGGGCCGCTGCGGGGACGGCTCCCAGCCCCCACATCGGGATGCTCTCCACACTGGCGGTCCGCCCCGCCTGGGGCCCTGCTGGGAGTACCTGAGCCCTCCCTCATGCCCGCGGCCCCACAGCTGGGCTTCCCATGGCCTCGCTTCCCCAGAGCTTCCTGCTGTTCACATACAAACCCGTTCTGTGTTTCTCCCAGGCAGATGCCGCCGGTGGGTAGTGAGCACGCATCCCGTGTGGCCACGGAGGCCGCTCGCACTGCGGACCAGGGGAGGGTGGCCTGACGGTGGCCGTGTCTTCCGGTCGCTTTCGGTTTGTGGACCGGGGCTGGGCCCCCAGGAAGTGGAGTGACCATTACTGCTGCGTGTGTGGGCAGGGTCCCTGGGACGCCAGGGCCTGTGACCTTAGATGCGCCTTCATTGCCACTGAACATCGGGAAGCAGGCTGGGAAAGCTCAGACCGGGCTGTCCGCGGGGACGGTGTGCGTGAGCTGTGGGGTGAGATGTCCAGGCCTGTAGCTGATACTCGGAAGTCTTCTGTAAACTGTGACCGTGGTGGCACCAAGCCCTGCCCACCCCACATGCCCGCCGGGTCTCGGGGGGCCTTCTCCCTCTCACTTGGGTGCCACCATGTGGGGAGGGGTCTGACCAAGAGCCACGTGTCGATCACGGTGCAGCTGTGTTCTTACTTCCCCACGAGGCCCCGGGGGCAGCAGCCGACCCAGCACGGGGTGACGGTGGTGGTGACCTCTGTGTGGGCCCCAGGGACGGGCTGGGGGGCTGGAACGCTGCCGAAACCCGGCGCGGGACCTGAATAGCCCGGGTGTGCCCAGCCCCCGCCCAGGCTTCTCCTCGTGGTTCCTGAAACCGGAGGGCTGGTAACTGCGCGTTGTGGCCTCGTCACACGCGAGCCCCGAGGAGTGAGAGCTCAGCGGTCCCGAGTCTGCACTGGGTCACTGTCCCCTTTGTCCCCGGGGAAGCACATCAAGTATGGAGCTGTCTTTCCTTTAGATGGAGTTCTTTGTTTTAAACTCAGCGTATTCACTCTACACAGCTAGTATATCAAGGGGAGTAATGAAGAAACGTTTCACTTCTAATGAAGGAGCGCGTGCACTTTACTTATAGGCTATAGATCTGGGCTTCTGCGGTGTTTTATTATCTGCACACAATTTGGCCAAAGACAAGAAACTGGGAAGAATCGTGTTTACGGTAGTTCACAGCATGGGAAAAATGATGAATGTCACCAAGTAGTGAAAATATGTCATGATTTTTTATGAAATAAACTCTCCATGTCCCTGTGGTGATGTGTGGTCCTCAAGGTTTTGGCTTGTGCAAGGTGAGCGGGATGAAGTCTCAAGAGAGAAATCTGTGGAGAAACACACGTGGGTGACATCCCACCCTGGGATTCACTCGGCAGACATGTAGTCAGCGCCTACTGTGTACCCAGCACGCCCCAGGTCTGGGGACACTGTGGCGGGTGACACCTGGCTCTCAGGAGCCTCCCTCCCCCGGGCAGGGCGGAGGCGTGCACACAGCAGCCCCTGAGCCCAGGGAGGGAGGATGGGGAGAGGGTCTGCGTGTGTCCCCCGTGTCGGGGCGCTGTGTGCGGGAGCCTCCACCAGCACCCAGCCCGGCGCGCGGCTGTCCACACTGCTCCTGGACCCGCAGAACAGACAGGCGCGCCCTCCTCGTCCCCGTCATGCGCCCCCAACAGCCACCGGCTCTCAGACTTCTGCTCTGCGCAACCATTTTCGGAATCACTCTGTGCCGTTCGCAATTCTCCCGGTAGCGGGAAGTACCTGGTTACAAACAACATTTCAGCAAACCCTCGAGTTCTCTTACAGTCGTTAAAGAAGCGCGGGAGTGTTCTCTCCTTTTCGGTCTGCTGGGAGCTTGAGAAGGATTGGTGCTCATTTTTTCATGAGGCCTCTCTTGACCCTGCAAAGTGCCGGTCCAGTGGCCAGCGGCCCCTCTGCTCTCCCCAGGGCAGCGGGGCTGGCCCAGACGCGGGGGTTTCCCTGCGGCCCACACAGGGAACCGGCCACGGGTGGCACAGTGTGGGGGCCGCTGTGGGTCCGTCTGGGGACCGTGGCCCGGCTTCCTGATGGGGTCTGAGGCAGGCTCAGCAGCATCCGTGTCCTTTGGATGTGCTCCGACAGCCCGGGCTGCGTCCTGTCCCCCAGCGCCACGGCCGCCCTGGTGCTCGGTGGGGCTGAGGAGTGGGCGTTGCAGTGTCCACGGGGCTGGGGCGTGGCCCTCTCTTCACCCCTGGGAGGAATCACGGGCCAGGAGGTCTCCCGGCAGAGGCCGTGTGCTGTGGGGAAGGGGGCGAGGGCGCCAGGGCGCCGTGAGGCTGTGGCCCTCCCGTCTCACGGCGGCCGAGCGCAGTGCGTGCTCCCCCGCCGGGCTCCCCGACCTCCACGGGAGCGGCCATCCGGGACGATCATCCACCTTCGAACTTAAATACCCTTTAGAAACGGGGCTCTGTGCAGTGTGGAAGGATAATGCGGAGGCCTCGCGGCAGCCAGCGACACCCCTGCCCGCCAGGGGCCTGGCCTTTCCCGGCCTTGTCTCCATTCCTTTGTCCACGGTCCGCTGGCCACTGTGTTGGTGAGACTCTCGCCTCGGGTCCTCCTCTCTGTCCATTGGTCTGTTTGTCCCTTGTCCTCCCGACACCGCAGCGTCCTGACTGCTGTAGCTTTGCGGTCGTGAAATCGGGACGCGGGAGTCCCCACACGTGGCTCTTCTCCCTCAGGGTCACGTTGGCTCTCCCAGATCCGTGGCCTTGCCGTGTTTTAGACTCTGTCAGCGTCTAGACAGTCGCCTGCTGGTGAGGAGATCTCCAGAGCCGTCCTGAGCAACCGATTTCCTCGCGGTCCTGGATGTTTCAACGCGCGGGTGCGGAGTCTCCGTTCGTTTCCGTCTTTAGAGTTGTTAGGATTGCGTCTTCGAATGTTGGGTGGAACTCAGACTGATTGGCTTTCAGATTTTCTTTTAAATTTATTTATTTGACAGAGATCACAAGCAGACAGAGAGGCAGGCGGGGAGAGAGGAGGAAGCAGGCTCCCCGCTGAGCAGACAGCCCGATGCGGGGCTCGATCCCAGGACCCTGGGATCATGACCTGAGCCGAAGGCAGAGGCTTTAACCCACTGAGTCCCCCAGGCACCCCTGCATACAGATTTTAACACGTTTAGCATGGGGGGGGGCTCCTCAGCTGTATCCGGCCTGCTGATGCGCGCCAGGGGAGTTCTGCGTTTCTCTCAAAGGGTTTTGGTTTCCCGAGTTCGGTGTTGCCTTTTCCCTCAGGCTCGCGTCTCTGCTTTCACTGGCGTCATCTGCGTCTGCTGTGGCGGCTCGTAACACATCCACCGCGGTCACTTTACATTCCCTGCCCGAGGATTCAACATGTGCGCAGCGTGTGAGTCTGGCGCTGCCGCTTTTTCCTCGCTGACTTCCGGGGTGCCTCGCAACGTTGCGGTGGCTAAAGGCGGTCGGTGTGGCTGCACTGGGTATTGGGGACCGAGGGAAGCGGGTGGTCGGGGGAGGGTCTATGCTAATCTGGCCGGGGGCTGGGCTGCTGGTGCCCAAGGCTTCCAGTTCCTCTGTGGTCCTTGATCTTTTGCTCCTGACGGTGGACCTGCCCTGAGCCACGGCCCACAGAGGCTACAACTTGCAGCTCTGTCAGCCGTGGGCCCCGGGGGCCTCCAGACCTCTTGCCACAGGGCCGACACGTGGGGCAGGAACTCCTGTGATCTTA
>ML110763.1:0-11971 GCA_003697995.1 Taxidea taxus jeffersonii
CACCAAAAAAATTATACAAGGAAGTGTATGAATGTGGGCCAAAATGAGTGGTATAGACAAGATGATCAAGGAGAGCTATGTGGAATGGTATTTTATTAATGTCTAAACATTTTATGAAACATTATTGAGAGATTTTGTTAGATTCATCTTGAGGGTTTCGGGGCTTTTAAAAAATATTTACCCCTGAGACCTCATTCTATACACACACAGCCATGCCCCCATACACATTGCTTCCAGGAATGAGCTATTGATACAGACAGAAGTGTATACGCTTCTGGGGGAAAAAGATTAACAAAACCCTACTACTTGGAAAGAGATCAAATTCAAGCATGGTCCTAAACGAGGTGGAATGGAAAAAGGACACTTCAGATAAGGAACACGATTGATAGGCAAAAACATGAAGACAAGAATATGCTTATGCCTAGGAGAAGTAGGATAAGGGCAAGCTGAATTATGAAAGATCTTAAATAGCAGAAGAGCAGCATTTTTCTCATCACTGTAAAGCTTTTTGCACTGGCGACTAATGATAAAGTGTCATTACTGAAGAATGGATTATCCTTAGATATGGTCATAAGAACATAGAAGTAGCTTCAGGAATGGATGACAGAGACTGTTGAAGGAAAAACTTGAAAGAATCTGCTTAATGACTACAAGTTCGAGACCCACTTTAAATGAATTTAATGTAGAATATTGACAGGAATTTGAAAATGGACCAGCTAACTTTAGGAGGAGAATGGGAAGGAGTTGAATTTAGTTTTGAACATTCTGTGTTTGAGGCATTGGTAAGATATTCTTAAAAATAGCCTATAGCCAATGAGAAATATAGGACTTGGCTAAGAAAGTCAAAACTGGGGGCCCCTGGGTGGCTCAGTGGGTTAAAGCCTCTGCCTTCGGCTCAGGTCATGATCTCAGGGTCCTGGGATCAAGGCCCACATCCGCTCTCTGCTCAGCGGGGAGCCTGCTTCCTCCTCTCTCTCTGCCTGCCTCTCTGCCTACTTGTGATCTGTCAAATAAATAAATAAAAATCTTAAAAAAAAAAGTCAAAACTGGGGTGGGGTGGAGGGCAGGGAGTGGAAGGGAAAGAAAGAATTTCTTTATAGCAAAGAGAAGAAGAATCAGTGAAGCTGTGAGCCTGAATTAACTTTTTCGTGTTCAGAATTCTGGTTTTATTTATTTTTATGTAGATCATGGATTCTTATGATACACCAGGATCGACTCCTAGGCACAGCACATCCTCAAGGCTTAAAGATTACTTTATAGGTGCCACCCCTTTGCACAAACGATTAGAATCAGTCAGGAAGCAGACTTCATTTATCCCAACGCCACCTCGAAGGAAAATTCTTCAGTGTTCACAATTACAGGTATGCCTTTTGTGTTCCTTCATGTTACTCAATAGTTGAGAAAATCTGTGAGCAAAACGTTTTGACTTTTGTTACTTTTTTTTTTTAAGATTATTTATTTATTTATTTATTAGAGCGAGCACAGGCAGACAGAGAGGCAGAGGGAGGAGCAGACTCCCTGCTGAGCAAGGAGCCCTATGTGGAAATCGATCCCAGGACGCTGGGATCATGACCTGAGCCGAAGGCAGCCGCTTAACCAACTGAGCCACCCAGGCGTCCCGACTTTTGTTATTTTTTAATAGTATTTTTAGTATCTCCTTAATCTCTCAGGTAATAAAATGAGAAATAGCAAAAACAATTATTCACACTATCAATACCACCTCTTTTATGTCTTTTAACTTCCTTTAATCTGGAGCATTTCCACAGTATTTCTGTATTTTTTATGACATTGACATTTTGAAGGTAGTTTCCTCCCTTTTCCTTTTTGTATTTGTCTGGTGTTTCCTCGTGGTTAGATTGAAGTTACATATTGGCTGGAATGCTGCGTAGAGGCTGTTGTGTCCTTCTTGGGGAATGACATCTGGTAGCACAAAGGTGATGTCAGTCTTGATCATCTTGTCAAGGTGTTGCTCAGTAGTTACTGTTTTATTTGTCTCTGCATCTGATAAGCAGTCTGGGAGACACTTTAGAATAATGTAAATATTCTGTTCCTCTCAAAATTTCCCCTTATCCTTAACATCCATCGATAATATTTGCCTGATTCTATCTTTATCGTTATGGTCACAATATCATGATTTTCCATCTCCATTTGCTGGATATTTACCAACCAACCTTTGGCATTCTATTGTAAACCCTTCTTATTTCTCCTCCACTTATTAATTTATCGGACTTAATTTTTTTTTTCAAATTTTTCTAAATCATTACTAAATTACTGTTTATGTTGTCTCCAATTTGCCTACAGCAACATTCTCTGTTTTGATTATTCATAAACAACTCTGAACACTTATAACATGAGTAATTTGTGATTTCACTGGAACATGAAATAAATCCCTAGTCAGTGTGGGTTTGGTGTGTGGTTTTGAGGAACATAGCAAAGAGTCTGGCTGATCAGTCACCCACATCCTCCCTGTTATTTTCTTGTCCATGTTGTGTGCCTCATATCTCTTGAGATATGGGAAAATTTTTACTTCTTTCTGAAAAATTTCTTAAATTACTAGTGCTGGTAATGAAAGTGATGGTTCCTAACCATAAAATAGAAATTGTATATAAAATAAAGATTGGAATGTTCAATTCATTTCCTTATCGTTGTGAAACAAGTAATTTCCCCATACCTTTTGATCATAACAAGAAAAAAGTTTATAGCTTTTTATACAATTTTTTAAAAGTTTCCATGAACACTCTAGCCAGAAGAAATATTTTTATCAAGTAGACAACTATAAAGAAAGTTCCAAAAGATAGTTGGAGCTGTAAGACTATGTCAGAAAGTGTGGATTTTATAGAAAATTTCAATTCAGGATCAAAGTAGGAACCTGTATGGGGATGTATATGAAGACCCTCAATAATGCCATAGGGCCAATAGGAAGGAAGTGTTTTTGTTTTGATGGTACCCGTGGTTCTAATAGAGCATGGCAGAAATGCTCCGAAGTATGTTTTTATTTAATCTGCTGAATTTGACATTGTGTCATAGAGTGGATTTACTGCCAAACATTTAAGAAAATTACATAATTAAAACTAATCAAATTAGATGCTCCAGGAATAGTTACTATTTTCAAAATCTATAATTTTAAATTTCTAAAGATGGAACATAAATGTTCATCCAATAAATATTTATTGAGCAGCTGTTCTAGATGCTAGAGATATAACGCCTAGTAAAATAGGCAAAATCCCTATTCTTATCATGCTCATGTCTAGTAAGGGATCAAACAATACAAATCCGGTAAACATATCATGTCATATAGTAATAAATGCTGTGGAAAAAAAAAGTGTGTTGGGGCTCCTGGGTGGCTCAGTGGGTTAAAGCCTCTGCCTTTGGCTCAGGTCCTGATCCCAGAGTCCTGGGATCGAGCCTCACATTGGGCTCTCTGCTCGGCAGGGAGCCTGCTTCCCCCTCTCTCTCTGCCTGCCTCTTTGCCTACTTGTGATATCTGTCTGTCAAATAAAAAATTAAAAAAAAAAATCTTTAAAAAAAAAGTGTGTTAAGGGGATAGAAAGTGTGCTTGCTTCAGCAGCACATATACTAAAATTGGAACGATACAGAGAAGATTAGCATGACCCCTGTGCAAGAATGACATGCAAATTCATGAAGCATCCCATATTAAAAAAAATATGTAAAGTGACAAAATTGGAGTGAGACAAATTAGATAGGGTGGCCTCTTGTGTGACATTGGACAGACCTGAGTGAAGGAAAGGAACATGCCATATGAACACATGTGGGAAAAATATTCCAAAGTGAAGATACAGCAAATGAAAAGGCTTGTTCAGGGATCTTCAGAGTCCTGCAAACTGTTTTGGCTGTAGTGTAAAGATTAGGTACCCAGTAATGGATTGGTATTAAATATTTAAAATACTGTGATTAAGAATTAGGAAACATTAGTAAATGAGAATTTAAACTTCTTTTTTCTTCATTTCTTTTTTTCTGTAGGAAGATAATGATCCTCAAAAAGTTGCATTCCTTCTGCATAAACAATGGACTTTATATAGTTTAACTCCCCTGTATAAATTCTCCTATACTAATCTCAAAGAGTATTCTAGACTTCTGAGTGCATTTATTACTGCTGAGAAGCAAAAAGGGGTTGCTGTGGAAGTGGGAGAAGACTTCAACATCAAAGTGACTTTCTCCACTCTCCTAGGAATGAAAGGAACACAAAGAGACCCTGAAGCCTTTCTCGTCCAGGTATGTTATATAATCAGTCTTTGCTTCCCAGGGGGAAAGAATCTGCACTGTTGTGGTTTAGAAATTGTGGTATTTTCTTACTGTTTTAAAAAGAAACGTAAGCTTGTGATTTATAACCCATCTTATGTCTCATCTGACCAAATTTGAGTAATTAGATATGGCCAACTTAAGTTTTTTTCCAATTACATTATAGTCATATAGTCATGTTTATCATAAAATACATAAAAATACAAAGAAAATTGAAAACCACAATTTAACATTTTGGTATACGTCTGTTTGACAGTAGACGATCTGAGTAAGCCTCTATTTATTAAAAAATTGAGTCAATACTTTTCAAAGTAGAAAGCATCAGGCCCAGATGGGTTCACTGGTGAATTCTGCCAAACATTTAAGGAAGGAATTATTTCAGTTCTTTATAGTCCCTACAGTCTCTTCAGAGAATAGAATGAGATTAACTCATTCTGTGAGGCCAGCATTACCCTATACTAAAACTATATGAAGATTACTAAAACTATAGGTCAGTATCTCTCATGAACATAGATAAGTCTGTGTGGCTATCTGGATCTATTAAAATTGGGATTATATTGCCCACACTTTTGCATATGGCCTTTTAAAAAAATTAATAATATTATAATTACTCATGTCATTAAGAATACTACATTTTTGTAAGTAAACCTGCATAAGTCTGGACTAAATTCCTAGAAGTGGAATTTTAGCAAAAATATACATATGTATATGCATATATAAAAATATATATATATCACATATAAAAATATGTATATACACATATATAAATATATACATATGTATATACATATATAATGTATCATCATCTATTGTGATGTATCATGCTAAGTTACTCTTAGAAATGTAACATTCTGGGGCGCCTGGGTGGCTCAGTGGGTTAAGCCTCTGTCTTCGGCTCGGGTCATGATCCTAGGGTCCTAGGAACGAGCCCCATGTTGGGCTCTCTGCTCAGTGGGGAGCCTGCTTCCCCTCCTCTCTCTCTGCCTGCCTCTCTGCCTACTTGTGATCTCTGTCTGTCAAATAAATAATAAATAAAATCTTAAAAAAAAATGTAATGTTCCTTCCTGTGTGTAGTATCTAAAAGTAATATGACTGTCTTTGGATTGATTAAGAAACTGGATTTATTATTCATGCTTGCTACTTCTGTTTCTTGAGTGAACTCATCTTAGTCAGTATAAATTAAATTCTGAAATAGTCAAAAAGGCCTAATTTTGTTTATTTGTGTAGCTCAGGGGTCAGCAAACTATGGCCTACAGGCCAAATCTGACCTGCTACTTGTTTTTGTTTTTGTTGCTGTGTTTGTAAATAAGGTTTCGTTGGAACAGTGCTCCTCTCATTTGTTTACATACCGTCTGTGGCTGCTTTTGTGCTCCAACAGCATGTTTGAGTATTTGCTACAGAGACACTATGTCTTGCAAAGCCTAAAATATTTACTATCTGACTTCTACAGAAAAAATTTGCTAACCCCTGGTGTAGGTCATGATATTGACAAGGATCTTCAAGATTCCTAGGATTAGGTTTAGCTGCATAAAACAGAAAGCCTAAATAACTTTGAATGAAATGTCTATTTTGAGGTTTAATAGATAGAGCCTTATTTGTCTTACAAAAAAGTATTTGGAGGTAAGGTGTTCAAGGCTGGCATATGCTTTATGAATTAATAATCTAGGCTCCATCTGCCTTCTCTCTCATCCTTGGTGCATAGCTTCTGTCCGTAAGGTTGCATGTAGTCTGACGTGGCTCCTGAAACTCTAAATATTGTCTGCAAGTTCCAGACAGGAAGTAGGAGGGCAAAGAGGATGCCTGCCACTGAGTAAATCTTTAATGAGACTCTAAGATCCAAAAACTTCTCTTTACATTCCAGTTGGAAGGCAGACTAGGAAGTTTTTCTTTTTTAGTGTGTACTTTGCCACCTCATTAAAAGCACAGTTTTGTTTTGTTTTGTTAATTTTTTTTTTAAAGATTTTGTTTATTTATTTGTCAGAGAGAGAGCACAGGCAGAGTGGCAGGCAGAGGCAGAGGGAGAAGCAGGCTCCCTGCCGAGCAAGGAGCCCGATGTGGGACTCGATCCCAAGACGCTGGGATCATGACCTGAGCCGAAGGCAGCCGCCTAACCAACTGAGCCACCCAGGCGTCCCTAAAAGCACAGTTTTATTGTGGAAGGAAAAATAGGTACTGGGTAGACAGTTCGCAGTCTTTGTCAAATGCCCACAGGAGGGATGTGATTTGCATGTCAACAGGCAAATGTTCTTTCAGGAATAGACATAACTCTTGAGCTCTAATAGTGACTGAAGTAAATCTCATTTCTTCATAGTGTTACAGAACTTTCAGGTTATGAAAGTGTGATAGACCTATCTGGGCTTCAAGGCTTTTGAGTCTCTTACACTCTCTTGAACAAGAAGGAGAAATATGCTAAAAGTAGTTGTTAAAGTGATTATCTCTAAAGGGATATGATACTGGGCTGTGATCTTCACTTTATCCTGGTCAGACTTTAAAACTATGAGTATCTGGAAGGTACATTTGTCCTGTAGTTTAGAGATTTGAAGTTTGAAATGTTGGTCTGCTGGGAAACGTAATCAAGATTCTAACAAATCTGAATGGATTGGCACAATGAGTCAAGTTGGAAGACATTAAAATTTTAATAGGAATAAATATACTGCCTCTCTATATTAGGGGAGGTTTACTTTTTTTCTTTAAAGATTTATTTACTTTAGAGAGCACACAAGCAGGGAGAGGGGCAGGGGGAGAGGAAGAAAGTCTCAAGCAGACTCCCTGCTGAGCACTGATGTGGGACTCATTCTCAGGACCCTGAGATCATGACCTGAGCCGAAATCAAAAGTTGGCTGCTTAACTGACTGAGCCACCCCAGTGCCCCGAGATTTACCTATTCATAGTAAAAATGAATAGGGATAATTTATGTAAAGCTGTCAACTAAAAATTAGAACACTACTGAATCTAAGATTATATTAATAGTAGTAAAGTCTAGGTTAAAGATAGTAACAGTCCTTTAATCAGATCTTTCTAAAGTGATTATATTCACTTATGAATGACTCCCATGCCGAAGAATTTCAGAGTGACCAGGATAATGTGTATGTCATAGGAGGAATAGTTGAAGAAACTAGAGATGTTGAACTTGACATTACATATGATACAGATCATCAAATATTTGACTGTAGAAGAGAAATTAGATTTGATTTATTCTACATGCACATAAGGAAGAAGACAGGACCTACGGATGGAAACTGGGCCTAACAAATGAAAGAACATTTTTAAGTTGATAGAGCTACCTTGGGAAATCCTGAATTCTACCTTAATGGAAGAATTCAAGCACGTTGGATTTGGTGACTTTTTATAGTCCCTTCTGAAGTTGAGATTTTTTTTTTTTCAGGATAGTGTACTTGGTTACACTATATTGGCATTCCATATTTTGCATTTTGGCTGCACCAAGATCTTGCCATTCATATACCATGTCCTAATAAGAATATTAGGAGGAAGGTCAATTAACTTGATAAAGCCTAATGATGATTAGGGAGATTATTTCCTTTGTGTCTTTTTGGCAAGTAGTACAACGTATCTTCTTCTTTTTAAATGTACTGATTTTGAGAAGATGGAATTTGGAGTAAGTGTACTTTTAAATTTAATGAACCTTTTTTTTCTTTGTAGATTCTGTCAAAATCTCAATTGCCATCTGAGAACAGAGAACATAAAGTGTTGTGGACTGGTTGGTTCTGCTGTGTATTTGGAGACAGTCTTCTGGAGACTGTTTCAGAAGATTTCACCTGTGTACCCTTATTCCTTGCAAATGGAGCAGAGACAAATACAGCCATAGTAGGAACCTGGTTTCAGAAAACTTTTGATTGTTATTTTAGTCCCTTAGCAATCAATGCGTTTAATCTTTCCTGGATGGCTGCTATGTGGACTGCATGCAAAATGGACCAGTATGTGGCTTCTACCGAATTTCTTTGGTCTGTACCCTGTAGCCCTCAAAGTCTGGACATTTCTTATGCCATACATCCAGAGGATGCAAAAGCTTTGTGGGACAGTGTCCACAAAACCCCTGGGGAAGTTACTCAGGAGGAAGTTGACTTATTTATGGACTGCCTTTATTCACATTTCCATAGGCATTTCAGAATTCATTTATCAGCCACAAGATTGGTCCGTGTTTCTACATCTGTAGCTTCAGCACATACTGATGGAAAAATAAAGGTTAGTTTGAACAAATCTAGTTAAGTAATTTTTCCTTATTGTTACATAGCTTTCAAAATGTATGCATTTGCTACATTGAAGAAACACATTTGAATGCTAGTTCCAGACAGTAGGATATTTTATGCTTTGTAAATGATTTACTAGAAAGTCTTCAGACTCTAGATATAGCTTTATAATGGGAGAGTACTATATGCTGTGAGCTATAGACTTTGGTAATAATAGGAATTATTCTGTAGTAATTTTGAAATTTTAAAAATTGTTTTGTCAAACTTTGAAATAATTATCGGAGCAACAGAGGATTTTGTATGTTAGATCAGAAAATTATAGCCAGAAATACACAACTAAGATGTTATCTAGGCTTTTCTCTCCCTAGGAAGGAAATAATTGACATTGTTTTACTCTCTATGAAATACTTACTAGAGGAAATATCAGAAATAAACTGAGAGTGGGCACCTAAATATAATAAAATATATTAATATATTTAAAATGTATTAAAATGTAGCCACAGTAAACAGTGAATATTGAGCTTGTGACTGTGCTAGGAGTTTAATACACCTTAATTTTAATCTTTAGAGCAACCCTGTAATAGGTGTTTTTATCCACGTTTTATTTTTAAAACAAGGAAACAGGCCAAGTTAAGTGAAAGTGATACCAGCAGAATAGCTTAGTCAGAGGAGGAGTCAGTATTTGAATGCTTATCTCTTAGGTTCCAAAAAGCTCATACTCTATAACACTGTTTTAGTGTTTTTCTAATTGAAGGTCCTATTGCAATAGTTAGTTGGAAAATAATTTTGGTGAGAAGAGACCAGCTTTAAAAGACAAAAGAAAGAAATGTCATAGAAAATATAAAAATGAGTGTACCATATATGGTAAGGGTATATACATTTGCTCGTACTGGGTCATGACGTTAAATTTATTTCTTTGGTTTTAAGCGAAACATTTGAAAGATTATACTATACCTTGTTTACTTTGATATTATAAAAGGAAAAAAATTCCATTTTAGCACCTCAGAATTCAATGTTCATGAAGTCCTTGTGTATTTAAGATTTTGTGTTCATATGCCCGCACTCTATTAGTAAACTGCATTTAAAAATGCTTTGTATAATGTGTCATTATGAATATAAAGGTGGTTCTTAAACACATTGATTTTATATCTACATTTAAGAGCCTCTTTTTTTTTTAAATTTTATTTATTTTAGAGATAGAGCAAGTGGGTGGGAGGGGATAGCAGAGGGAGAGGGATAAGCAGACTCCATGCTGAGTGTGGAGCCAAATTCAGGGCTTGACGCCAGGCTCTATCTCACAACCCCGAGATCATGACCTGAGCCAAAATCAAGTCAGACGCTTACCCTCCTGAGCCACCCAGGCGCCCCACTAAGAGCCTCTCTTAATGATTTAAGATGGTGACTGGCTCCTACCTTCATATAATGCCATGGTGATAGCTAACATTTAAACATTTTTTTTTGGTAGTGAACTTTTATTAAGCAGTAATGGTGCCAGGCATTATAAAGTATTTTGTATATACTGACTCATTCAGTTTTCCACAACAACCTATTGAGATACGTTGTAAAAAGGAAACTAGCATAGAGGATAAGTAGGTTCCCCAAGATCAAATAGCTAATAATTGGAGTTTGAATTTGAACCCAGTCATCTGAGCTTATGCCTTTAACCTCAACAGTCTACTGCCTCTCAAAAGTTTGAAATTAGTGTATTAACCAGGTTTCTACTATCTGCTTAGTTTCTACAAGGTACTTTTGGAATCATATATCCTTTGAAAAGAAGGAAACTATGGAACCTCTTTGTAGAAAATATACATACTTATTTTGCATAGAAATCCAAGGGGTTCAGGGATACCCCTTCCTTTCCTTACTCTTTATATACATAGTTAGCCCATCTGTGGGAATCATAAAATTAAGAACTTTACTTATTTCTAAGCACCACTGACTAATAGTTGTGTATTTATTAAAGTTGCTAGTCTTCATTAAATAGAACAAAATTTATTTGACTTAGAGCAGCAGTGGTTTGGGTTCATCTTAGCTTTCAGATGTGGAATTTAAAATAAAGCCTGGAGGGGCACCTGGGTGGCTCAGTGGGTTAAAGCCTCTGCCTTCGGCTCAGGTCATGATCCCAGGGTCCTGGGATTGAGCCCTGCATTGGGCTCTCTGCTCGGTGGGGAGCCTGCTTCCCCCCCCCTTCTCTGCCTGCCTCTCTGCCTACTTGTGATCTCTGTCTGTCAAATAAATAAATAAAATCTTTAAAAATAATAATAAAATAAGCCTGGAATATTTATCAACTATCAAACTGCTTTGTTATCATAATGCTGATTTTAAGTATCTTTTTTGTGTGTGTATGTTCTTTTTTTTTTTTTTTTTTCAGATTCTGTGTCATAAATACCTTACTGGAGTCTTGGCATATTTGACAGAACTGGCAATTTTTCAAATTGATTGAAGTCTTGTGGGGACTATAAATGATGGATTATATGCTTTTTTCTCACTGATTATTTGCCTAATTGCTATGCTGAGAGGCCCTGCAGGAGAAATAAGCATCTGTCTCTGCATCTGTTTTCCTCTCAGTGCCTTTGGAATTGCCCAGATGGAATGGAATTCAAGAAGGATCTAGAAGAACAAAGAAGGTGGTAGTGAATGAATCATAGCCAGGTGCTCCATAATAGTCATGATGATCTGGGATGCCAGTGTCTAGAAAATGCTGAGTTGTTATTTTCTTGGACCATCTTTCTAAAAAATATGTAATGTTTATTACATCAAATTTTTAGGATTCAAATGAGGTATCTCTAGTATTATTTCTGATTTGGATCTTTAAAACCTTCAGTTCCTTTTAAGCATTTTAGAGTTGGATCCAGAGAGAATTTCTGTCTTCTAAAGACATTTTCCTAGTACCATTTCACTGTAGAGGGCTGGCAATTAAAATCTCCAAAGGAAACTGGAGATTAATATACACTTTTTAAAGCCACTAACATGCTTCTGTTTTTAATACTGTTCAATTCTTATTGCAATGTTGAATTAAATATTTACTTTTAAAATGAAGCAGTGTGTTTATCAGTTTGATGACAGATCTTTAATGTCTCAAGAACGAGAAATTACATCTTTTTCTCTAGCACAAATGTTACAAGCCAACAATCATATGGAATCAAAGGCAACCATGAGTCTCTTTTGAGGGCAGAAATTATCTTGTTTAACTTTCATGTCCCTAATTTTGCTCTAGCACAGTACTTAGTAAATATCTGCAGATTAAGTGAATGCATTTTAACCAACTCTTCCATTTTATAGATGCAAACTATGAGATTGAGCAACCTAGGAGACTTGCCCAACTTGCTATATCTATGTCTCTAAATTTTAATTTATTGAGCATAGGAAGATTTTGTTTTACTTTGCAAATGATGTTTTTTAAAATTTGTTTGAAAGAAAATAACTTTAGTCGGCTGTCATTCTAAAAACAAAGGTTAACTTCTGGATTGGGTTATTATTTCACATATACCATGAATAGCAGG
>ML110763.1:12371-51830 GCA_003697995.1 Taxidea taxus jeffersonii
ATAGTGGAAAAAGCATGGGCTTTGGAGTCAGTCATATTCATTTAACTAGTATTAAGCTCCTGTGTTGTACTTGAAATTGTATTGAGCAACAGGGGTATAGCAGTGAAGACAAAAAAGATCCCTGTCATGTGGAAATTAAATTCTAGTGGAGGAAGGTAAAAATAATTTCAGTTGAGATAAATGTTATAAAGAAAATAAGGTAGTACATTACAGAAAGGGGTGACTTTTTATACCGTTGTCCAAGGTCTCTCTGAGGAAGTGACATTTGAGCTGAGTCCTGAATGGTGAGAGGGAACCAGCTGTGGGAAGGTGTGTGGAAGAGTGTGCTAGGCAGGTGGAATGGCAAGAGCACAGGCCTTGAGATGGCTAAGAACTTGGCTCATTTGAGGAACAAAGGAAGTCTGTGTGTCTGGAGCAGAGTAAGGATGGAGTAGTAGTAGATGAAAGTGAAGAGATTGTGCAAGAGAGACTTATTCCACTGACTGTGTGTCCCAATTTTTGACTTGGCATGTGGCTGTCTAGAATAAAGATGACCTTTTCTGGCCTTTCTCAGGGCTAGGTGTAGTCATATGACTTAAGTTCTGACCCATGGTCTATAAATGGAAAGATCATATAGAACCTCCAGGAAATCTTCCTTAAAAGACAGTGGGCATGTACCCTTTGCCTTTTTTTTATTCTTCCATCTTTTCTGCTTGGTACACTTCTAATGACTAGAATTCTAGCCATTATTTGTGGTCACGGGGATGCAGGTTAGATCATAGGGATGGTAGAGCATGGTCTGAAAACAGTTTGTGCCTCAGGGACTTCTTAAAGCTGAACCCCATTGCCACCCTTGGGTAGTCTTCCTCTAGACTTATGTGTCAGAGAAGTAAACTTTTTTTTTCTTTTTTTAAGAGAGGGAGGATTGTAGGGGCAGGCGGGGCGGGGGGGAGAGAGAGTCTTAAGCAGTCACCACCTCCAGCATGGAGCCCAACACAGGACTTGATCTCATAACCCTGAGCCCATGATGTGAGCTGAAAGCAAGGGTCAGTGCTTAACTGCCAGCCACCCACTGCCCCAGGGAAGTAAACTTTTTTATCTTGTATAAGCTGTTGCTATTTTGGGTCTCTTGCTCAGAGCCAAACCTAATCCTGATAGAAAGAGGCAGTATCTACATCATCTAAGTTTTCGTAGATATTGTGAAGAAATTGGATTTTATTCTAAATGCAATGGGAAACCATTGAAGTTTTAAGCAGGAGAGTAATATTATCTAATATATGGTTTATAAGATATGAGGGAGAATGAGTATAGGTGGACAAGAGTGAAACGAAAAACAGTTAAAAGATTGAAATGGTACAACTGCTATGGAGAAATTAATATCTAGCAAAATTATGTGGGATTTACCCTTAACCAGCAGTCCCACTTCTAGCCTTCTATCCCCAAAACTTACTGGCAAAACATAAATGAAGCCTGTACAAGGCTATCTATTGCAATAGTATTTGTAATAGCAAGACTGAAAAAAATCCAAATGCCTATCAAAGGGGGATTGTGTGAATAAATAATGGTGTAGCTGCACAGTGAATTACCACTATCTGGCTATAAAAAGGTTTGAGGAAGATATCTAATACTGCCATGGAGTGATCTTGTTCTCTAAGAGGAGTTGCTGGAAGAGTATGTGGACAGTGTATGCTCTCTTTTATAGAAGAAATGGGTAAAATATGAGTTTGTGTGTATTTCCTTTATGTTTCAAAAAAACAATGGAAGGATAAACCAAAAACAAATAAAAATGTTACTAATTAGGGGGAAGGAAGAAACTGGGTAAAGGGAACAGGAATGAAAGTTAAAACTTATTTGATTGTTCCTTGTTTATAGTTTAGAACCATGTACGTGTTTTATATAATTAGAAACAAAATCGGATCAAAAAGAAAAAGTAATCCTTAAAAACTGAAAATAAATAAACCCAACTATATTTAGTTCATACCATAATCACCAAAGGATTATTTTTAGTATCTTTAAATCCTAGTATTTTGACTTTATATTGTCATCTATATCTTAGGAAAAGAAGAGCAGCAAAGGAATTTAAGTTGTACTCAGTTATCTTGTTACTAATAATATTGGTATTTTATCATTGTAATAAAACATAACAATGTTATGAACTAAGATTTTGAGCATAAAAGATACACAATTATAAAGTAAAGTAAGCTAAGTAGAAACTCTAATGTTAAATTTGAATTGGAAATACCAGGGTGAACTCATTTATTTTCAAAATGTAAAAGTTTTTAATTTTGATGAAGTCCAGCTTATCAATTACTGTATTTCTTATGCCTTTGGTGTTGTGTCTAAGAAATAATTGCTTAATCTAAGGTCCCAAAGGGTTTGTGTTTTTCTAAGGATCTTATAATTTTAGCTTTAAATTTAGGTCTGTAATCTGGAATTTTGAGATCTTATGTATGGTGTGAGGTAAGCATTCAGATTCATCATTTTGCATATTCCTTCATTCTTATCATTCATTTGTTCTAGTACCATTTATTAAAAAGACTTGTTTTTCCATGTCACCTCTGTCACCTTTCTTAAAAATCATTTGGCCATAGATGCTTATTTCTGGACTCTCAACTCTGTTTCATTGAGGTCAGTCCTTATGCCAATGCCACACTGTCTTGATTAGTGTAGCTTTGTAGTACGTAGTATATTTTGAAATCAGGGAGTATGAGTCTTCCAGCATTTCCTTTTTTTTTTTTTTTTTTAAAGATTGTTTTGGTTATTCTGGGTCTTTGGCATTTCCAAAGAATTTTAGGATCAGCTGGTCAATTTTGAAACAAAGTTAGCTGGGATTTTGATAGTGCTTGTGTTCAATCTATAGATCAGTTTGGGGACTACTGCCATCATGATGGTATTAAGTATAATATCTGGTCTATGAGCATGGGATATTTTTCCACTTATTTCAAGACTTCCTTCAACAGCATTTTATAGTTTTCAGCATACAAGTATTGCACTTTTTTTGTTAGGTTTATTCCTAAGTATTTATTTCATGCTATTAAGAATGGCAAAAAAATGTTTTCAAAATAAGTGAAAATTATTTTGGATAGGTCAGTAGGCCAGGGAGTTTCAGAGGAGAGCTCCATGTCCATCCATACTCGATAATGACAGTAAGATAATTTTATGACAGTAAGATAATTTTATGTGTTTTCTATTCTTGAAGAGAACACCTTTTAAAAATATGCTTACACTTTTACACATTTGGAATTGCTTCCTTAATTTCATTTTTGGATTGTTGTGAGTATATATTGCTCTAATATCCTGTGATCTTGCTGAACTTGTTTATTCTAGTAATTTTTTCAGTGAATTCCTTAGGATTTTCTGTATGCAAGACTAACTGTCATTTGTGAATAAAAAATTTTACTTCATTTCAGTCTGGATGCCTTTTATTTCTTTTTTTTGCCAAATTGCCTTGGCTAGAATTTCCACCACGATGGCAGATAAGAAGTGATGAGAATGTAGTTTTATATTGTTCCTGATCTTAGTGTATATTTCACTATTAAATATGATGTTAGCTGTAGGTTTTTCATACATGCCCTTTGTCAGGTTAAGGCAGTTCTCTTCCTAATTTGCTGATGGTTTTTATTATGCCTCTGTGTTGGATCTTGTCAAATTATTTTCCTGCACCTATTGAGGTAATTCATATATATATTTTTTTACTTAAAGCTACACATTTCACTTCCAGTTTCCAGTTCCTCATAGGATAGCCACTGTGTCCTAACAAATAAAAAGTTGAAGAGATGGAAAAATCAACAACTCTTCTTGGATCTGTAAGAGGGGAGGACATAGGGTAAACTGCTGTCCCCTACATTGGAGAGTAGTATAAAGAACAATGAATGGATTTGGAATCGGGATGTGGATATGAGGTTCAATTTCTAACATGTCCTTCTAAACTTTCTAAGCTTCAATATACTAATTTATAAAATGAAGTGGACTGCCAGTCCAACCCAATTCTGAGCTCACTTCAGTTGTGGAAATCACTAGGCAAATGTTCTTTTACAGCAATAACACTATATAATAGGCACATTTTCTCAATAATAAAACTGGACTACTTTCAGTGGAGGGAAAAAATAACCCTTTAGGCTCCAGTGAACACTTTGGTCAGTACTGTGGTTCCTGAGTCTCTGCTCTCGAATCACCGCCATGTGAATTGCTCCTATAAAATACATGCAATAGTAGAATCTTGGGAAGTAAGTGAGTTTGATCTTGAAGACTGACTTAATAATGTAGCACTCTAAGGATCTCATGAAGTACTTATATTTTTTTATGTTACATACCAGATTTACTTGAAGTCTGTTAGTACCCTTAATTCTATGCCATGTTTCAAGTGGGGGTGGACTGGCAGTGTGGCACAGAAAGAGAAATGGAGTGGGAGTTGGGGAACTGATTTTTACTGTTGGTCCTATCAGTGACTATATTCACTCTGAGGAAGGACATCTTTGGTTTTCAGTCTTAGAGCAGAGAAATAGATGGGTTTGGACCAGATGATTGTTAAGAGTCCTTCTAGCTCAAAATTGTATGGTTCTCAGTGCTACACCAGAAAATAAGTTTAGAGGTTAGGTTATATAATACTGTTATATAAAATACATAAGAAAAGTTCATAATTCCAGCTGGCAGTCCCTTTATCCCTTCCAGCTGAAAGTACCTGCAACTCTACATAAAGGACATATAAATGATATAGAAACTAAACAGCAAAGACACAAGCACCAAAAAACATCAGCCCCCAATTTTTTTATGGTAAGTACTACCTTTATTTAAAAAAGTTATACATGCTAGAAAAAAGCATAAATGATACATGTAAACAATTGTTTACCAAATACTTTTTTTCCTTGTAAAGGTGCAAATGATCTTTAAATGTAAACACAAAAGTTGCCAAACATTTTTGTAATAGGGGGAGGGAGAAGGAGAAGGTTATTCCTTTTGGTTGTGGTTAAAGTCTTATTCAAAGATCCTCCTGCAAAATACATTGAAAAAAAGTTGGTCTATGAACACAATGACAAAACTTTGACCACTGAAATTTGTATCATTTTTTTCCTTAAAAATTTTAACTTTTCACCAGAAAGTGCAATTTGAGAGTAGTAACAGTGGCTTTACAGAATGAGGATAATGATATATAGTTTGTATAAAAGAACCAAGATTTTATTAATAAAATGCCTCAATTTCACACTCATTAGCATGTACTATTACATGAACTGAAGAATTCATTCCCTTGGAGGCTGTGATTACAGATAAGCCTCAGCTTCAGCAGGCCTGAGCGTCAAGTGTAAATTGCATAACAGTATTCACTGCTGGGGAGAGGATATTTCTCCCTGCTGGTCCTTAGTAGCAATAAGGAAACAAGAAGGAAAGTTGTTTCAGTCAGTAATATTTTTGAGCAAAAACTTTTGCAGAGTAGCACATGATTCTATTGGAGGATTCTCAAGACAGCATGTAAGAATGGTATACTGTTTTAATAGAGGCACTGAGCAGAGCTCTAGAGTTAGCAGAAGTTCTATGAAAATATGAAAAAAGAGTAAATACGGTGGAAAACAAGTTCATATGGAAGGAAACAAGATGCAAACTTGCACTGATGAAATCTTTAGTGTCTGAGTCCTGCTTTTATCTACTTATTCCTTTTGAATTGTACTATTTAAAATGAGTGTTTCCTTTTTTTTGTTTGTTTGCTTTTGTTTTGTTTTGTAGATTTTTCAAGTCTCCTGGTGCTTAGTGTAAGCATGATGGCTAAATAATGCCCCTGGCATACCTATCTTTGTCACTGGTAGTCCTTGTAATTCGTGGAGTCATGTGGACGGAGTGCCTGGAAATAACCAGATCAGGTAGAGCCCTTCTCTCTTTATTAGTATTTTCAAACTTAATATCTTAAAAATAAACTTTCACTGCTTGGAATTTTTATTTTTTTTTCTTTTCCTTTTTTTTTCTTTTTTTGTCCTTTTTTAGTAGGGAGGAAGGCTAAATCCAAAGCAAAACAAAACGAAACAATAACAAAAAACCCAACAACAAAAAAACCATGATAAATTAAAACCAAAAATAAATATTCTGCACAGAGTTGAGAATTTTTGTGCAAAGGTGGCATCTTGCAGTTGAAGTACTTTCATTGTATTTGTATTTCCATATGTTGAGGCACCGGCAACAAATAAAATTTGTTCTAATGTTTTCTTGGGCTATACAAAGCTCCAAAGTCAAAAGTCAAAGCTCTCCAGAATACAGAGGAGCATGTACACAACTGTCTTCTAGATGTTCACCATATATGGGATTCACAATGTGTCATTTTAATAACTCCTACACCACCCCCTAGCCGACGGTAATTCATCCCGCCATATAACCTGCAAAGAAAGAAAATCAGATTTCAAAGTGGAAAAAGCACTGTTTCTTCTGTAACTTAGATGTTAATAAAACATATGTTTTTTATCATAACTAATATTTTTAGATTCATACATCTCTTCCAAAGATTAGGACCTGGAATTGAACACTGGCAAATAACAGAATTATTTCAGACATTGGGTGAATATGTCTCATTTCTAGGATACTGTTTTAAGAATAAAAGAGAGTTGTATCCACATTTTGCATAATGACCTTATACCTTTACACCTAAACTGACTTCTAACAATTACACAGAATCATATCCTACATTTTTGTCTAGTTTTGACCATGGCTATCTTATTTTCCTACTCACATTTCCCTCAGCCTAAACACTGATAACTTATTTTTTTTTAAGATTTTATTTATTTATTTGACAGACAGAAATCACAAGTAGGCAGAGAGGCAGGCAGAGAGAGGAGGAAGCAGACTCCCTGCTTGAGCAGAGAGCCCAGTGTGGGGCTCGATCCCAACACCCTGGGATCATGACCTGAGCCGAAGGCAGAGGCTTAACCCACTGAGCCACCCAGGCGCCCCTGATAACTTATTTTTATCCTTAAATATCTTATATGTATTCTTACAAGCCTCCTCCTTTATGGAACAAACCTGGCTATGAGCAAATAAAGTCAGCCATCTAGGGTTTTTTTTTTTTTCTCTGTAGATTTTATATATTTATTTGACAGACACAGAGAAAGCAAAACGGAGCAGCAGAGGGAGAGGGAGAAGCAGGCTCCCCATAAGCAGGGAGCCCGATGAGGAGCTTGATACCAGGACCCTGAGATCATTCATGACCTGAGCCAAAGGCAGACGCTTAACAACTGAGCCACCCAGGTGCCCCAAAATAAGCTATTTAAGAAAAAAGTAAGGGGTGCCTGGGTGGCTCAGTTGTTAAGCGTCTGCCTTCAGCTCAGGTCATGATCCCGGGATCGAGCCCCACATCAGGCTCCCTGCTCAGCGGGGAGTCTGCTTCTCCCTCTGCCCCTGACAACCCTCATGTTCTCTCTCTCTCTCGCTCCTTCTGTTCCTCTCTCAAATAAATAAAATCTTTAAGAAATAAATGAGTAAAAAATAAAAAGTAGCTGTAGTTTGTTTTTTCCTGGGCATAAAGCTGCCCAGAAAAACACCAAAAAAATTGTGACAGATTAGAAGCAAGAGATCTAAGTTCTATCACTAACTTGCTTCATTTTATTTCTCAGTGCCTTACTTACCTCAGTGGAACATGATGGGGCTAGAGAGAAAATTATTTTTTTTGTGTTTGCCATCTCTACTATAAAACTGAACAGTTACCAAAGAGAAGATGTTGTAAAATGTCAGCCACTTCAGAGCAATGAAGTCACAATAAGCCATCAAATATGGGGAACTTGGAGCTCTCTCATGAGTACTATAAGAGCATTTGTCAATGTACTGACCATCCCCATTTTGATGGTCATGGGGACGTTATGCCCATGATTTTCAACTCAGCAGTGAGATATTCTGCAGTGTAGCCTAAAGGTTACCTCCATGTATTGGCATCAGGATCAAACACTTCAATGGTCTTCAAGTATGTTGTGCCATCGAAGCCTCCTACAGCCATGAGCTGTCCATTCACTACGGCCAGGCCAACCTACAGGACCAAACACAGTGGCTGCTGAAGATGCCAGAGAATCACTGGGAAAATCTGGACTAGTTTCTAGATAAATCTTTGTAACAAAAGATAATTCTTTATGACCTTACATTCTGGTTTACTTGGACACAGAGAAAAAAGTAATGACAAAAATCTGTTACATCATGGGAACAATAAAATTATATATTCAAATAGAATATTTTTACAGTCAAAACCATAAATTTCTTAAATTTTTGGAAAAGTGTCACTGGGAATGGGCAAGAATTTCCAAACTGCTCTCACTTCTTTTGGTATTTGCCTGTTCTAATCCATTATCTAAACTGCCACTAAAATTCTGTTTAAATTACAAATCTAACCATGCTGTCACTCTCCTCTAAAAACTTTCTAAGCCTCCCTACTGCCCAAGTTTAATTCCGGTCCTCCAGAAATCCACACTAGCCCATGTTTTAGCCTCACTGCCTTAGGTACCCACCACTGCAAGAATACTGATTCAAATGCTATTCCCAGAAAGACCACGTTTTTCATTCCTCCATACTTTGTACATGTTGTTCCCTGGCTGGTGTCTTCTTTCCCTCTTCTGGAAAATCTTATTTTTTTTCATGGCCTAGCCTACATGAGACTTTCTCTGGTAAGTTTCTTCACTGCCCCCAAACACAATAAGCATATTCTCCCACGCTCTCTTATAATGCACTTGCTATGACTATGAGGTTTTTTGTTTTTTTTTTTTTAAATGGTTAGCTGTAAACATTTCCATTTCCTTCACTAACTTGGGAGCTCCCTGTGGGGTTGTACTTACTTTTGTCTTTCCTAGTACAGAGTAAGCACTTAATAAATATTTGCTAAATATACATAATATATATTTGTATATATAAATAAATATTTGCCAAATGTAGCACTGAAAACTATAGGAATGTGACCTAGAAGCTGTTAATCACCAGTAATAAAGAGAGCCACAGATGTGGGAATGTTTTGACTCGCTAATGCCTACCAGTGACAGCCCCCGATTTGCACAAAACAGAATTTACTGCCTTTTCTCCTCAGATTATGGAGTCTTAGCTGCTGCTACGTTCTCCCACCCATTGTCCTACATCGATGCACTCCTAACACAATCATTGGTTTATGGGTTACATTTCACTCTGAACCAAACATCCTAGGATGGATGAATGCTGAACTCTCCCTGGAAGTCTCTTGTAGTCACATGTCATCCATGGTCTACAACATGACATAGGTCACCCTGACCAGGTCTAGACTACAGATGGGACAGGCTCCAACCAGTCTGTGGCGACTGGTAGTGGGGCCAGATGTGTTTTTGCCTAAACATCTGTACTGGTGTGCCAACTGCTTACAGTATTACCTAGGAACATTCGTTAGGAATATTTAGCTCTAATCGAGAGGGATGAATATAGGTGAAGTCAGATAAGGTAGTGGATAAGATAGGGTAAGGTCTTTCGGGAAAACAATCGATGAAAGATGAATCACAAAAAATAATTATATTATTAAGGATACGATTGACTGTAAGATACTTAACTACTTGAGATAATAGCCATTAGGAGAAATTAATTTTTTTTCCAGTATGAAAGTAGCAGGGGTTGTTTTGTCTCAACAGTGCACCTCCTTCCTGTGCTAGTATTTTGTAGATCGGAGCTCTCCTGCACAGCCTTGTCTTGGTGCTTTTTTCCAGTTTTCAGCAGGTGGGCACTTACTCCACTACGGCGGGATGTCATAGCCACCACCGGAGACCACTGGTTAGTTCTGGGGTTGTATCTCTCCGCGCTGCTAAGCTCTGTAGTGTCATCTCTACCTCCTACGGCATAGATCATGTCCTGATACACCGCACAGCCTAGGTGTTTCCTCCGCGTCCCCATAGGAGCTATGGTGTGCCATCTGTTTTCCTGAGGATTGTAGCGCTCCACTGCAGGGGGGGAAAAAACCCAGCAAGTAACCATTCAACCATTTCTTCTCACCTCTAGTTTTCCTCATAGCCATTAAAACTTTGTGATAACACATATTTTTAATACACAGTCTGATTTTTGCTTCTGGGAAGGACTTGTGTACCTTTGGACAAAACCACTATAATCTCATCAGGGACTACTGGTTTTGTTTGTGTAGGGTATGGTGGAAAGGGAGTGTGTTGGAGTCAAGGTACCTTAGTTCTAGTTCTGACTACATGACTCGTGGCCTCACCTTATCTTTAAATGAGGGGATTAGACTGTAGGATCTGTAGGCACCATTCCATACTAGTAACTGATTGTCATAATCAGACACTGTATTCCCTTTGCTTGTATTCCTACTGCATTCTAGGCAGAAGACAAGATACTGACTACGAGTCTGATGCGAGTGCCACTGTAATATCCTTAGGTAAAAATATCCATTAGCTCTCAACAGAAAGGACTAACACATAAACCAGCTTATAGCTGTAACTTTTTATTTATTCTTACATTACAATATAGGTTTTGTCTTTTTCTTGGTTTTGGTTTTTTAAGGAGAGGTGGTTGGGGGTGAGGCAGAGAAATAATCAGATTAGGAAAATAGTTCTTTTATTCATTATAAATTCCTAGAAGCTTATAAAGAGAAGGGAGAAAGAAGTATTCTGGGAATACACTAGAAGAATATGGCTACAGAAGGAGCTGAGGAAGAGCTGGGGGTTGTACTCTCCTAAGGGGAAAATAATTTTCAATTATTTAGATTATTATAAATAATCATATCATTTACATAAATATGATTATACAAATCATTTTAATTTTGCAATTTATATTTATAATTTTTAAAAAATTTTTAAAGGATTTTATTTATTTATTTGACAGAGATCACAAGTAGGCAGAGAGGCAGACAGAGAGGAGGAAGCAGACTCCCCGCTGAGCAGACAGCCCGATGTGGGGCTCAATCCCAGGACCCTGAGATCATGACCTGAGCCGAAGGCAGAGGCTTTAACCCACTAAGCCACCCAGGTGCCCCTATATTTACAATTTAAGATTATAGGATAACGTGGCTTTTTATACTTTTCTATAGGGCGAGTCTCTTGAGGAATGTGCTGCACTGGGGGAACCGGACTGACCTTGGAAGGGACTAACCTGTGTTGAGTGGAGATGTCCCATCAGAGCCACCCACAGCGTATAAGAACCCTCCTAACACTGCCACGGCCACGCCTAGTCTTCTGGTGCTCATAGAAGCCACTCGAGTCCATTTGTTTTCCTTTGGATCATACCTGCAGTGAGGGAGAAACCAAAGACTGCATGCCTGTTTTTATGAAGTGAGGCCTTTTTCGTAAGGTGTGAAATGCTAAAGACATGTTGGCTACACACACTTGCGATGGTCAAAATACACAATGAGAATCTAAGAGATTTTACTTAGTTACTAGGGAAAAAAGTCTTAGAATTTGTGCCTGTGTCAGTTACTAAGTTGTTTTCTACACTCTTGGCTTGTGGGACTGGGGCCAGAACTCTGAAAACAACATTTCTCCTTTGCCAAGCTGGCTCTCTGTCAGATTCTGCTGAGAGGAAGGACTAGCCGCTGGAAGTCTCTGGGAGGAGAAGGGCCAGACTCCTTTCTGTTTGCTCACCAATCCTGTTAGTGTTGCCTCAGCAATGGCCCTTGAACTCTGACTAAACCGGCTACTTCCAGTCTCTAGCCTTTTTCTGGCACTTCCCAAACTAGCCTGCTGCTTCTTGGAGGTAGCCGCCTCTGCTGTGCTCCTGAGGTAAGAGCACCCATGTTCTAATCACCCCAAAACTCCGTGACTTCAGATAATTTTACTACCTTTGGTGTCTCACGGGTCAGGAATTTGGGAAGGAAGTTCTGGCTCGGTGTCTCATGTGGTTGCTGTCAATCGTGGCTGGGGCTGGAGGAGCAGAGCGCTAAAGCAGCGGCCGGCCGGCTGGCCATCCCTCCAGGTAGCGTCAGGGTCTCTCCCGGTAGACCTCCCAGCACAGCGACCTCAAGACAGCTCAAGGCTTCCCAGGCGCCCCAGGAGATCCAAGTAAAAGATGTATCTTTTATGACCCAGCTTCAAAAGTCACGCCCACGGTGCCACCTTGGCCGCTGCTGTAAGGCAGCCCGGAACCAAGAGGCGAAAGTAGAAATCCTACCTTTCAATCAGAAGAGTGTCCAAATGATACAGAGCGTGTGAAATGACAGGTGCTGTTACCACCTTCGGAAAATACAATCTTCCACAATCATCCAGGAAGAGAACCCTTCGTGGAGGCGTGTCACAGCTCAAGCTCCATGGCATCTCTCCTCTAGGCTACTAGGCTCCCATAACTCTCCCCTCCTTCGTGTTCCCAGATCTGGGTTCTTACAGTTACGTCAGTGTCCTCTGTTCGTTTTTTTCAGCCTTTCTAGATCTCCTAGCCAGTTTTTTTTTTTTAATTTAAGCTTTTTTATTTAAACATATAATGTAACCCCACCACCCTCTCCCAACCCCTCTAACTAGCCAGTTTTTGAATATTAAATTCTCTCTACTAAAATAACTGGTATGGCTTCTGTTTTCTCCACTGAGTCCTGATTGACAAATTACTGGTGTTCAGAAATATGACAAAAATCACTTGGAATAGTGCTGGCATTTTATTGCGTGGGTGGGAAATTCTGTTAGTCTATTAAGTACTGTTAGCAAACTCTATCACTATTGCAGGAAATACACAACAAATGATGCTGAAAATAGACCTCACTCTTAAGAAGCAAGTGCGGGAGATGGAGCACGTTTTAAGGAAAAACCTCCAAACAGATTCTGAGAATATAGTCACTAATACAGATGAAAGCAGCAGAAATATAAATCCTGGAGAATGGAGGTCGTGGAGAAAGGTTGTGGTTAAGTCAGTGATGGTCTCTTGAGATTCGTGCACTTTTCTTTTTTTAAAGATTGTACTTATTTATTTGAGAGAGAACAAACGAGCAAGGGTAAGGGGAGGGGCAGAGGGAGAAGGAGAAGCAGACTCTCCGCTGAGCAGGGAACCCAATGTGGGGCTCAATCACAGGACCCGGGGATCATGACCTGAGCTGAAGGCAGATGCTTAAACTGACTGAGCCACCCAGGCGCCCGAGTTCATGCACTTTGAATAAAGTTTATCTTTCATCCCTTTTGGAAAATTCTCAGCGGAAAATTCTATCTGCAAATACTGCTTCTGGTCTTATCTCACTCTCTTTTCCCTCTGGGACTCCAATTACATGTATGTTGTACTGTTTGTGTGTCCCATGAATCTCTTACAGCCTGTTCTTTCCATTCTGTTTTCTCTGTTCTTCCTCTGTTTGGATGGTTTCTATTAATCTGTCTTTGAGTTCATTAACTCAGTCTTCTGTTGTGTCTGGTCTACTTTTACTGTGTCTAGTTAAACTCATTTCAATGAGTTCTTAATTTAAGATATATTTTTCAGTTATAAAATGCACATCTTATTTTTAGATTCCAATTCTATATTAAAATTCTCTAATCTTTTATAAATTTTTAATCTTTCCTCTATTTTATTTAATGTATTCATTACACTTCTTTTAAAGTTTTTTTCTGTTAACTCTGCTGATCATTTATTTTTATTTTTTTAAAGATTTATTTATTTGAGAGAGAAGGAGTGAACATATATAAGTGGGGAGAGGGGCGGAGGGAGAGGGAAAGGGGAAAATCTCAAGCCAACTCCTTTCTGAGCATGGAGCTCTACACAGGGCTCGATCTCACCACCCTGAGATCATGACCCGGGCTGAAATCAAGAGTCCAACACTTTACTGAATGAGCCACCCAGGCACCCTTAAATGTGGGTAAGTCTGCTTCTATTGTCTATTTTTTCTCTCAGCTACTGGCCATATATTTCTTTCTTCAGACATTTAGTAATTTTTTAATTTTAGCTGGACATTTTTATAAAGGGATGGAATTCTAGAAATTGAAGTTGATATTATGCCCTCATTCCTGCACCACCCCTGCACCCACCCCTCCCGGCCACCAGTGGGGGATCCACTCTTTCCTGTATTAGGCAGGGAGGATGAAATATTGATCACCCCAGTCCAATCAGGAATTGAGTTTTGTTAGACTCAGTCCACCTCAACTTTCAAATGTCTCAAGGATGAAAGCTATCCTGTATTTGTCACAGGGCCCACCCACAGCAGGACTTTATCTTCTAAGCACTGTCAGGTTGCATGAGATTTCACTCACCCTAGTACCCCAGTCTCCTGAGCTATCCCAGCACTCAGCAACCATCTCATGGAGAAAAACAGCAGTATGTTTGAAACTGTTCTAGATTCCAATCTGTCATGCCAACCTGCATGACTATTAAAAGTTCTACTGTTTTACCTCTCCTCCAGGTGAATCCTTTTCAATATTTCAAGCCCAATATTCAATGCTTCAGACTTGGCAAATATCCCCAGGGAAGAAAACAGCTGATGATCTCAGCTCACATAAATGGGCTCTCTCTTCAATGGAATTTTAGTTCATCTCGTTCTTGTTACTTCCAAATGTCTCTGATGTTTTAAAAAATATATTTGTACTCTCACTTTTTCCTAGTTCTTGCAGTGGGAGTGATGGCTGGCACTACTTACTGCATGCTATTTGGAAGCATAAGTCTCTGCATAATTTTTTTTAATTATAAAATAAAACATTGATTCAGAAAGCCATACAAATGTGCAGTTTAATGAGTTATTATAAGGAAAGCCCATCACCCAGGCCAAGAAAAATTACTTTGCGTGCACACTGGAAGCCTTCCCATGTGTTCCTTTCCAAACTCAATGCCTTCTTCCTCACAGGATAACCATTATCCTGATTTTTACAGTAATCGTCTCCTTGAGTTTCTTTATAGTTTTTCCCACCCAAGTGTGTACCCCGTATTTTTGTTTATTATAATTTTTTAAAGTCTCTTTTTATCTATTATTCAAATATCCCCCCCCCCCCCCGCTCCAATTCATCTTTTAGAACCTGGGGCATTTGACCTGCAATTTCCCCCACAACCTGCATTTGACTGGCTAGACACTCATAGTTTAGCTGCACACACTGGTTTGTCCTCTGTATGCTCCACAAATTGGCAGCTGGATCCAGAAATTCGATTAGACCACATTTGGTCCCTTTGGCAAAACTACAGAAGGTGATTATGTTAGCAGCTGCTAATTATTAATGGTTAGGCCCATTTATTTACTGAGTGTTGCAAAATGGTTATATCCAATCATTTCTTTTCTTTTCTTTTTTTTTTTTTGGAATATTTTTATGAAGAAACAATCCTCAGGGTGCCTGGATGGCTCAGTTGGTTGAGTGGCTGGCTCTTGATTTTGGCTCAGGTCATAACCTCAGGGTCCTGGGAGCAAGCCCTGCACCAGGCTCTGTGCTTAGTGGGGAGTCTGATTTAGGATTCTCTCTCTCCCTCTGCACCCCTCCCCTCATACTCTCTCTCTCTAAAATAAATATATCTTTAAAAATAGAAACAATCCAAAAAAAAAAAATAGAAACAATCCTTTTATCAACTTTTATACCCAATTCATATGCTATACAGTTTATACAAGAATGGCTGGGTATATGTGTGCTTCTTTCACTTTATTTACTAGTACTCAAGATGATAAATTCTTTCCTTGTGATCTTCTGAAGGCAACTAAATAGGGGTTTTATTTTTTATTTATTTTTTATTTTTTTAATTTTTTTTTTAAGATTTTATTTATTTATTTGAGAGAGAGAGAGAGCAAGCACAGGCAGACAGAGTGGCAGGCAGAGGCAGAAGCAGGCTCCCTGCCGAGCAAGGAGCCCGATGTGGGACTCGATCCCAGGACGCCGGGATCATGACCTGAGCCGAAGGCAGCTGCTCAACCAACTGAGCCACCCAGGCGTCCCGGGGTTTTATTTTTTAAACATCAACAGGAACTCATAGATTTAAATATATTAATTGGATTTTAATCAGTTACAATTATTATCTCTTTTAAAGTTAAAACTGTCCCATCTTGGGTACCTGGGTGGCTCAGTGAGTTAAACCTCTGCCTTTGGCTCAAGTCATGATCTCAGGGTCCTGGGACTGGGCCCCGCATTGGACTCTCTGCTCAGCAGGGAGTCTGCTCCCCCCTTTCTCTCTGCCTGCCTCTCTGCCTACTTGGGATTGTTCTCTCTCCAAATAAATAAATAAAATCTTTAAAAAACAAACCAAAGCCTATCCCATCTTTGGTCAAGTGGGAACATCTTCAAGTTTTCTCTTGAGTCTTTTAGACATCTCCTAGTCTTTGATAGGTTGCTTGCTATCTGGTATGACAAGCTAGCCCAGGCTTATTGGTACATTTCCTGTCCTTAATCTGGAATCAGACATTTCTCCAAGAATCCCTTATTTCTTTTAGAGAAATGGAACTTCAAAACACAATCTAGGAACAGAGCTGTTCACTGCCACTAGTTGGTCATTATTTCCAGGTCTCTTTGGTTGACAGAGCTAGAATATAATTTTATTTTTAATGAAGACCTTAATTCAAATTGAAATTCAGGACTACAGGTTCTTTTACTTAACTTTATTTTACATTTATATTCTTCCACAGTAAGAACCCTAGTTTTCAAGAACACAGGAGATGATAGAATTAGAATAACCTATACCCATTTCCTCTATTCCACATTATATCTTAGATTAGCAATACTATTACTTCAATATCCCTGAGAACAATTAAAATTCTTTTTGCATATCTCTTCCCTTTCTCCTCCCACTTTCAAAAATATTTATACCACATCTGCACAGACTGAGCATATAGCCAGTGCATACTACTTTCTCTTTTAACCCCTGTTTACTCAGAGTTCTCCAATTCCCTGTATGTTTCATGCTCACCCTCCATCAATGTCTCTAGTAATTTTGTCTGAAGCTTGTTCTGTGGTAGATTACTCAGTAAGGACTCATGGGAACAGTATTGGATTTCTTACATTCCAGTGTTGACTGTTCTGGGTCAGTATTCAGAGAATATAGTATATTCTTTCAATAAACAATTTCAAAATTGTTATTAGAACAGGAAAATAATTTTGAATTATAGTTATTAGCATTTATTTTATTCCTTTGCTTTGGTTTGGTTCCTCATGGACTCCTATTATCTGTATATTGGATCTTTACCTATCTTTAATACTTGTTGCTATCTCACATATTCTTTTTACTTCTTTTTTATATTTTTGACTTTAAAACATTTCCTCTTTCACCTTCTATTTGTCTTCCAGTATTATCTGTTTTGTTTACTTGTTCTAGTTTAATCTTCATTCTGAAGTGATTTTTCCTCTAACTTCTAATATTTTTCTGAGTTTTGTCATCTCATATCTGGGTTTTTCAAATCCTGACTTATGTAGTGTTTTCATGTCTTATATCACTTTCCTAATATCTGTTAGTACACTTTCCTAATATCTGTTAGTACATTGTGAAATAGTTGATTACTGTTTTGATCTGCTCTGTGGGTATGTCTTTCTGCTGTGCTTTTATTGTCTATAGAGATGTTATTCTGCTGCATATTCTCTCTTCATCTGTTAACTTTGTATTGGATCTAACCTTGGTACTCTGCTATTGTTCATTTTTATATGAAACAAGTTTTCCTGAGGAGTGGTTCATGGTAATTTTCTAACCTCATGGAACTCTTTCTAGTTTTTTCATATAGTGTTTAAAAAGAAAAGTATAGTGGTTTGCCTCCTGAGATTTACTGGTTTTATTCACTGGTTCTCCTTTTTACCTTGGCCTTCTCTTCTCACTGTATATTAATCTTGTCTTGCTCATTTTTGATCCTGCACCAGAAGTGTGGGCCCTGTTCAGGAAGGTCATACTGTTGGTCAGTTTTGAGCGTTCCTAGGGACTAGATGGCTCTAGACCAGCTGGTTCTCAGCTACAGTGACTTTGCACCACTCCTCCTTCCACCCTGGGGCATTTGGCAATGTCTACAGACTTTTGGTGTCACAACCAGGTGTGTGCTACTAGTAATTCGTGGGCAGAAGCCAAGGATGCTGCTAAACATCTGACAATGCACAGGATTGCCTCCACAACAAAGAATTATCTGGCCCAAAATGGCGGTAGTGCTGAGGTTGAGCATCACTCTTCGAAGTCCTTCAGATCTTATTATAGGTCCCTTGCACTCTATACTCGGATTGAGCAAAACCCTTTTTTGTTTCAGCTGTTGGTCATAAATGTTCCCTTCACTCTTTCTAGTAAATATATATTGCCTGCTTTGGGGTTCTTCTGTTCTTAGATCTGTCATAGTTCTGACTGCTTCTCTGTATTTTCTCCTGCATAGACACTGGTATCATGCAGGTCTTGTGGCTTTCAGTACTTTGCCTTTGCCCATTCATATTTTGGTGTTTATGAGAATCCCCCCTCCCCTAGTTATATTTTAAATGTTGTCCATAGAGTTTTTTTTTTTAAGTTGTGGTAAAATTTACCACCGTTTACGTTAAATTTACCACCATAACTATTTTTAAATGTACAGTTCAGCAGTGTTAGGAACATTCACACTGTCACTGAACAAAGTTCCGTAACTTGTCCATAGGTTTTTAGCTTTGCTACCTACTGCTCTGTTCTTATGTGGGCATTTGGAGAGATTAAGAATTATGCTATTGTGTTATCTTCCCAGAATCCTCTTGCATAGAGTTCTGAAAGTGGAGAAATAACTTTCTTAACAGAAAAAAGAAATAGCTTTCAAGAGTTACCTACAACTTTATCTCTATTTAAGACAGTAAAACACTTCAACTTAAACATGGCAACCCAACTAGTAAATGGTATTTGAAAAATTCTGAAGAGTCATGAAGCATTTCTTTTTAGGAAGTGAGGATGAAACATGGAACACATGAGACTCCAAAATCTAATCTCTAGGACAGAATGACAAAAAAGTGATGGAACAAGAAATTAAGAATAGGATGTATATCATTAAGAGTAACTGATTTGTAAAAGTATAAATTAAACTTCCACAGCCAACCCAGATTTCCCTAAGTACACTTCAAGAATTAATGAGAATCCATATACAAAATACTTTGGGGTATTAATAAGATGTGCTAAACAAAGTATTACTACTTTAATCATTTTTTTGGAGGAAGTCTGGGCAGTCATGCATTAAGTACACTCCAAGTACTGGGGAAAAAAAATCAGAGCAGATTTCAGAAGTGTTATGCTTAATATCCTATATGGATTATAATTTAGAATATGATTCCAACTCTTCAGTTAGGCTCCATCAGTATAACAGTTTAAAAAATCAGGTTATATCTCTCATCTTCCTAGACCCTTAAGATCATCTGAAAACATTCACTGAAAGCCCATGGGATAGCCACTGAATGGTGGATTCTCTGGTATCCTCAACTGTTTCCTTTAAAGAGCCCTTTACATTTATTTATTTAGTTAGTTAGTTAGTTTCAGAGGTAGCGTTTAGTGACTCATCAGTTGCATATAACACCCAATGCTCATTATGTCAAGTGGCCTCCTTAATGCCCATCACCCAGTTCCCCTCCAGCAACCCTCAGTTTGTTTCCTAGAGTTAAAAGTCTCTTATAGATTGTTCCCCTCTCTGATTTCATCTTGTTTTATTTTCCCCTCCTTTTCCCTATGAGCCTCTGTTTTGTTTCTTAAATTCCACTTATGAATGAAATAATACTGAAATCATATGATAACTGTCTTTCTCTGGTTGACTGATTTCACTTAGCACAATGCCCTCTAGTTCCATTCACATCGTTGCAAATGGTAAGATTTCATTTTTTGATGGCTGAGTAATATTCCATTGTATGTATATGTGTGTGTGTATCTATCTATCTATCTATCTATATCACATCTTCTTTATCCATCCATCTGCCGGTGGACATCTGAGCTCTTTCCATAGTTTGGCTATTGTGGACACTGCTACTATAAACATTGGGGTACAGGAGCCCCTTCAGATCACTATGTTTACATCCTTTGGGTAAATACCCTTATATTCTTTTTATTTTTAATTTAAGCTTTTTTTATTTAAACATATAATGTAACCCCACCACCCTCTCCCAACCCCTCCCCCCCACTCTTATATTCTTTTAAAAAATTGAAAATGACTTAAAAAAAATCACCTCTCCACAATGTTGAGGCAGGACACGCCATCCTGGCCACCCACAGCATAGAGAAAGCCTCCGAGCACTGCCACACCAACACTTGTCCTGCAGGTACTTGTAGGAGCCACATCACTACTCCACTGGTTGGTTTTGGGGTCATACCTGCAGAGAACACAGTAAGAGCAGTTGGTATTTCACAAAGAAAGTCGGCTATATTTACATATTCTCTATTCTTTCCTCTAAATATGGGCTGATTAATAACAAAAGCATATGAAAAGCTAATTTAGGTTTTATATTTTAAACTTAATTTTTACTCATTACGTATGAATATGTTTTCTTTAAAACTTTTTTCAGAATGTTATAGCTAAAGCTAAACATTCCTTTGAGTTCCACTAATTTCTGGTCTCTTCCCATTGTGACTTGTGTATGTCCTTCAAGACTTATCAGTAAAATACTTTTATTTATTTATTTTTAAAAAAGATTTTATTTATTTATTTGAAAGACAGAAATCACAAGTAGGCAGAGAGGCAGGCAGAGAGAGAGGGGGAAGCAGGCTCCCTGCTGAGCGGAGAGCCCAGTGTGGGGCTCAATCCCAGGACCATGAGATCATGATCTGAGCCGAAGGCAGAGGCTTAACCCACTGAGCCACCCAGGCGCCTGAGTAAAATACTTTTAAATAGGTATATTTATACGGAAGTATGTTTTCTTTACATAAATAATACTGAAGTAGGCATAGCTTTTTTACTCAACATACTTCTGAGATCTATCTATGCTAATAGACAATATTCTGGATTTTTCCAGCACTTCATTATTGTGTGTGCCATTACATATTCCTGTTGATGTATCCTTACATTGTGCCTGACATTTTGCTATTAAAAACAGTGATCGCCCTTGTATATTTTTCCTTGAGCAAATAGACGATGACAAGTAGAATCATGAGGCACAGAGTAGAGTCATTTTCAATTTTTAAAAATGCTGTCAAAAAAACTATCAAATTGCTCTTTGTATAATCACATCAATTTTATTTGTTTCCAATTTCATTAACTTTTTCTTTTTTTCTATTTCTTTCTTTTCCTTCTATTTTCTTGGGTTTTGTTGTTCTTTTTATAACTTCATGATTTAAAAGCATGATTTATTTTCTCATCTTTCTTATTTTCAAATGAATGCATATTAAGTTAAAATGCACTATAAATTTCCCTCTGAATACACCTTAGTTGCAGTCCACACATTTTGATATATTTGGGCTTAATTGTTATTAGGTTGTAAATATTTAATCATTTCCCTTCTTTTTTATTTTTATATTTTCAGTTTTTTTTTAAGTAGGCTCTATGCCCAATGTGGGGCTTGAATTCACAACCCTGAGATCAAGAGTTGCATGGTCTACCAACTGAGCCACCCAGGCACCTCTAACTTAATTTATTTTTAAGTGTGCTTTTTTTTTTTTTTTTAGCTTCTATGGAGCTGTTTTATTTTTTTCAGCTTGTTTTATTTTTCAGCTATACAATCTAGATCTTTCCATGCTGCAGGATGTCACAGACATGTTAAGAATCACTGTAAATCAACACAGTTGAATGAAGAAGGGTATATGAAAGCAAGAAACTATAACAATTATTGTAGGATTCCAATGTGCCAGGCATGGTGACAGATAAGGGAAAAGACATTTTAACAATGATAGCCAATCAGATATGTACAAGTATGTTCAAAATACTTATGAAAAGGCAGAGAAATGAGTAACTAATTGTGTGGTGTCAGAGAAGGCTTTATATAGGAAATAATATTTGAGTCTTGAAGAGATATTCCAGGGAAGAAAGAACAGCATGCATACGGGTAGGCACAGAGCAATAAAAGAGTTCAGTGTATCCAAGGAACTACAGGCAATTTGGTGGATCTGGAGTAGCACTGGGGAACAGTGGTGTGGCCAGGGGAGACAGACTGCAAAAACAGGTCAGGTCGAGGCTACATTATGAAGGACTTATATGTCATGTTAAGGGGTCAAGGCTACCAACTAGAGTCACAGATGTAACAGTAAAGCAGCAGTCACATTTGTTTCCTAGTTAACATCTCAATAAAAAAAATTCAAATTGACCTTACCTTTCAACACTATTGAGATAAGAAGATCCATCATGGCCTCCTACTGCATAAAGCAGGTCATCAAGAACACTGACCCCAACTCCACATCGTCTTTTGCTCATCGAAGCTACCATTCGCCATTCATTGGTCTGTGGATCGTATCGTTCAACACTAGAAATTGCATCTCCACTGCACCAGCCACCGACTGGGGAAGTAATAGAAGTGGTCAGGAGAATACCTGTCCTAATGCACAGAATGTATCACTCACTGCAAACCCAATTATCTCTAGAAGCAGGTCAAAACATAAGTTATGACTTCTACTTATTCTACTAGGGTTGTTATAACTTTAATTTTCTAAATAAGTTAGTATTAGGTCCATTTTACAGAGGAGGGCAAGGACACTAATTTAAATCAGACTGAGAAGTAATGTGGCATTTAATCGGTAGAGCACTTTATTTAGGTAGGAAACTGGGGTCTGACTGTTACCTCTACTAAGCAATATGATCTTGGGACTATCTTGTAAACTACCTTATTTGTAAAATAAGGAATTAAAAACTAAAAGTGAAATAATTTATACACAGAACTGCTTTCTAAAGAATAAAATACTACATAAATGTAATTTGTTATTGGAAACTGAAAGAACTAAAACCGGACAAAAAATAACATTGGTGATATGGTGAAAAGGGAATCCTCAGACACTGGCATGTATTCCTCTAAGACTGGTGGAAATGCAAACTGGTACAGCCACTCTGGAAAAGAATATGGAAGCTCCTCAAAAAACTGAAAATAGAACTACCATACAATCCAGCAATCCTACTTCTGGATATTTATCCAAAGAAAATGAAAACACCAATTCAAATAGATACATGAACCCCAATGTTCAATGTGGCATTGTTTACAATAGCAAGATATGAAAGCAACCTAAGTATCTACTGATAAATGAATGGATATGTATTACATATACACAACTGAAATTACTCAGCCATAAAAAAGAAAGAAGGAAATCTTGTCATTTGAGACAATTTAGTTGAATCTAGAGGGTCCAACTAAGTGAAATAAGTCAGAAAAAAAAACAAACAGAATACAAGTTCACTTATGTGGAATCTAAAAAATAAAACAAACAAAACAAAACAGAAATAAACTCAAAGATATAGGAAACAAACTGTTGGTTACCAGAGTGAGGAAGGTTTATGGAGTGGCTGAAATAGGTAAAGGGGATTAAGAGGCACAAGCTTCCAATTTAAAATAAATTAGTCATTGGGTGTAGCAGAGGGAATACAGTCAATATTATTGTAATACATTTGGTGGTGACACATGGTAACAAGGATTATTTCGTAATGCATAAAAATATTAAATCACGGGGCGCCTGGGTGGCTCAGTGGGTTAAAGCTGCTGCCTTCAGCTCAGGTCATGATCCCAGGGTCGTGGGATCGAGCCCCGCATTGGGCTCTCTGCTCTGTGGACAGCCTGCTTCCTCCTCTCTCTCTCTGCCTCTCTGCCTACTTGTGATCTCTGTCTATCAAATAAATAAATAAAATCTTAAAAAAAATATGAACCACTATAATGTATACCTGAAACTAACAAGATACTATATGTTACACTTTTTTTAAATTTTATTTTTTTAGAACAAGATTCATTGTTTATGCACCACACCCAGTGCTCCATGCAATATGTGCCCTCCTTAATGCCCATCACAGGCTCACCTATCCCCACACTCCTCTTCCCTCCAAAACCCTCAATTTGTTTCTCAGAGTCCACAGTCTCTCATGTTTTGTCTCCCCTTCTGATTTACCCCAATTCACTTTTCCTTTCCTTCTCCTAATGTCCTCTATGTTATTTCTTATGCTCCACACGTAAGTGAAACCATATGATAATTGACTTTCTCTGCTTGACTTATTTCACTCAGCATAATCTCTTCCAGTCCCGTCTATGTTCACACAAAAGTTGGGTATTCATCCTATCTGATGGAGGCGTAATATTCCATTGTATATATGGAACATATCTTCTTTATCCATTCATTTGTTGAAGGGCATCTTGGCTCTTTCCACAGTTTGGCAATTATGGCCATTGGTGCTCTGAACATTGGGGTACATATGGCCCTTCTTTTCACTACATCTGTATCTTTGGGATAAATACCCAGTCGTGCAATTGCAGGGTCATGGGATAGCTCTATATTTTTAATTTCTTAAGGAATCTCCACACTGTTTTCCAAAGTGGCTGCACCAACTTGCATTCCACTCACAGTGGAAGAGGGTCCCACTTTCTCCATATCCTCTCCAACACTTGTTGTTTTCTTGTCTTGTTAATTTTGGCCATTATAACTGTTGTAAGATGGTATCTCAATGTGGTTTTGATTTGAATCTCCCTGATGGCTAATAATGGTGAACGTTTTTTCATGTGTCTGTTAGCAATTTGTATGTCTTCTTTGGAGAAGTGTCTGTTCATGTCTTCTGCCCATTTTTTGACGTGATAATCTGTTTTTTGAGTGTTGAGTTTGAGGAGTTCTTTATAGATCTTGGATACCAGCTGATCAAAATTTCACTCGTGTTTTTCAAAGTGTTGGAACAAACAATCCTAATTTGTATGGAACCAGAAAAGACCCCAAATTGCTAAGGAAATTGTTGAAAAAGAAAAAACTGGGGGCATCATGTTGCCTGATTTCAAGCTTTATGACAAAGCTGTGGTCACCAAGACAACATGGTAGTGGCACAAAAACAGACACATAGACCAGTGGAACAGAGTAGAGAGTCCAGATATGGACCCACAACTCTATGGTCAAATAATCTTCGACCAAGCAGGGATAAAATATACAGTGGAAAAAAGACAGTCTCTTCAATAAATGGTGTTGGGAAAACTGGACAGCTATGCGTAGAAGAATGAAACGTGACCCATTCTCTTACACCATACACAAAGATAAACTTGAAATGGACAAAAGACCTCAATGTGAGGCAGGAATTTATAAAAATCCTAGAGGAGAACATAGGCAGTAACCTCTTTGACATCGGTCACAGCAACTTCTTTCAAGACATGTCTCCAAAGGCAAAGGAAACAAAAGTGAAAATGAACTTTTGGGACTTCATCAAAATCAAAAGCTTCTGCACAGCAAAGGAAACAGTCAACCAAACAAAGAGGCAACCCACAGAGTGGGAGAAGATATTTGCAAATAACACTATGTTAATTATACTTTAAAAAACTATAAATCAGAAGCTTAGGTTTGTTTTTATTCTAATAGGGGAAGGGATTTTTGACTTATCTATTCATGGTCTCTTAATAGGTCCTCCTGTGACTAAAAATAATACAAAAATTCTTAAGATACACACTACAAAATACTTTCTGTTTAATCTTCAATCTGTACTGAATTTTACATTATCCAACATGACATTTAAGGTCAGAAAATTTTTAGAAAAAACTACATTTTTCATAACCAGAATGACAGGTTCAAAATGAGTTCCACAGAGCTTCTTGGAGTACTACCTGAGTTCTACCTGAAAAAAAAATGTTATACCAGATATATTTGTTATTCTTTTAAATCACCTCTATTCCAATCCAAAATAAGAGCTACACTCTGGAGCTTAAGAAGTTAAGTAAGAATACCTTAGTCAAAATATTTGATAAATAATGATTTCTACAATGTTTCTAATCTTCTTCTAGATGGATGTGAAAACTCACTTCTGTATTTCAAATCTCAATGTGCTGTACACATTTTATTTTTTATGGTTTCATTTATAGATTTTATTTATTTATTTATTTGACAGGGAGACAGTGAGAGAGAGAACACAAACAGGGGGAGGGGCATAGGGAGAAGCGGCTCCCCACTAAGCAAGGAGCCCAATGTGGGACTCGATCCCAGGACCCCAGGATCATGACCAGAGCTGAAGGCAGACGCTTAGCAGCCAAGCCACCCTGGTGCCCCTTATGGTTTCATTTAAATCAGAATATTCAAATAATACTAAATCACAGCAAGGTGGGGGATGGGTTAGATGTGGGATGGGTATTAAGGAGGGCACTTGTGATGAGCACTGAGTGTTGTCTGTAAGTGATGAATCACTGAATTCTACTCTAGAAACCAATATTGCACTTCATGTTAACTAATTAAAAAAATACTAAGTCATAGTAAGTTTGTGTATCTTAATTTGCTTAAATTTTAATTCTGTTCTAGGATATATGCCAGGAATTTAAATATCAGAGAAAACATCTTAAAATCCAAAATAAAATTTGGCTGCAAATGTGAGGGTTATAAGCATTTAAGACGAATCAAATACCCTAACCACCAAACTTGGGCATAACTTTATAATGGGAACCATTAAAACCAATTTTTTTTAAATTATCTGGCCCCAAATTAAATTATTATCACTTCATAAATTGTGTTATTTGATACTAATGAAAAAATAGGCCTTTAGGAAAGAAAATTTAAATATTTCCTGCGACCCGAGGAAACAAGGAAAGGATCAATTCTACTGTCTCAGGGCAACTTCACCTGCATTATGATTTCTGAGGCAATAAGTGATGATATAGCTGGGACAGAACTAGTTACTATAAGCTAAGTACAAGCTGTATTTAGCAAAATAAAGTGTATGTATGTCCTTGCCATGAGAAATCTTAATGTGAGTTAAGCAATGTACCTAAGGAAAAATATTGCTGAAAAAATAAACATGTAGTTTTAGATGGGTGAGATGTTGACAATAAAAAGAATTACTTCAAAGACAGATTTTGTCAAAAAGCATTACCTTAAAGAAGGCAACTTTTAGAAAGTATTTGGAATGAGGATCACTGAACTGTGAAAACTTAAAAAAAAAAAAACCCTAAACAAAATAGGAACACAAAATGATAACTATCAAGAAGTCTAATGGAAAACAAAAGGACAGGCCAGAAGACATAAGAGAAGTAAAACGCTCCTGAGTAAAAATTACTAAGATTATACCTTAGGTTTCCAGAGTTTATTTCCACAGAGTGATGAAGAAAGGAAGGCTAAATTTACTAAAGTAAGTGAGAATTGGTAATTTGGCATTCTAAAGATAATGAAAACAAAATTGCAATAAAAACCAAAAGAAATTGAAGATTAAGCTTTACTACAAGACCAGTGCTCTAACCCCTGAGCTATGGAGCCAAGATTAAGCTTTACTAAAGTAGAGAAAGGTCAAGATCTAAAATAATGTCAGTGAACAGTATCACTCAAGAATGATATTCAGATCTGGAAAATAGAGAGAGAAAGCTGGAAAAACCAAAGCAATGTAAAGGAAAAGACGTAATATCTTTGTAAATGAAAATGTAAAGCTTCATAGTGTTAAAAAAAGATAGCAGGTAATTTAACTTTTTTTCTTGATATTTTTCTTTCTTTTTTTTTTTTTAAAGATTTTATTTGTTTATTTGACAGAGAGAGAGATCACAAGTAGGCAGAGAGGCAGGCAGAGAGAGAGGGAAGCAGGCTCCCTACTGAGCAGAGAGCCCGATGCGGGGCTTGATCCCAGGACCCTGAAATCGGGACCCGAGCCCAAGATAGCAGCTTAACTCACTGAGCCACCCAGGCGCCCCTATATTTTTCCATTAATTAAAATTTCTTATTTATTTATTTGAGAGAGAGAGCGTGCGCATGTGTGTGCATGGGCATGTGTGGGGGAGGGGCAGACAGAAAGGGGGACAGAGAAGGGGAGAGGGAATTCCAAGCAGGCTCTGCCCCCCAGTGAAGCCCCACACCAGGTTTGATCTCATGACCATGAGCTCATGACCTCAGCCAAAACGAAAAGTCAGGCACCCAACCGGCTGAACCACACAGGCACATTGTAAAATCAAAATTTTACACTGCATATATATTATCAGAAAAATGAAGGTGTTATTTATTCATTTTAAAAGATTTTATCCATTTGTTTTAGAGAGACAGTGTGTGCTCTAGTGGGGGGAAGGGCAGGGGCAGAGGGAGAGCAAACTCCCTGCTGAGTGTGGAGCCTGATGTGGGACCCAATCCCAGGAACCTCAGATCATGACCTGAGCTGAAGTCAGATGCTTAACAAACTTAGACAACCAGGTACTCCAAAGGTATCATTTAAAAATAGGTTATCTTTAAAAAAAAAAAAAATAGGTTATCTTTCAGGGGCGCCTGGGTGGCTCAGTTGGTTAAGCCGCTGCCTTTGGCTCAGGTCATGATCTTGGGTCCTGGGATCGAGTCCTGCATCGGGCTCTCTGCTCAGCAGGGATCCTGCTTCCCCCTCTCTCTCTCTGCCTGCCTTTCTGCCTACTTGTGATCTCTCTGTCAAATAAATAAAAATAAAATCTTAAAAAAATTAATAAATAAAAATAGGTTATCTTTCATATGCAAAGTGACATTAGTAATCCATTAAGGATACTGGCATATACTTTCCAATTTTCTTTTTCCATCAGTCATGGTGGGTTGGTGCTCATTTCTCACTAGTATTCCTCAGGATCAACAGCAAGCAATTAATCTTTACTGAGTGCCTAGTCTGACAAGATTGCTATGCAATCTGGAAACTACAAAGCTAAATTAGAAATGGTCTTTGCCTTCAAATAATTAACAGTATTGTCAAGAAATCAGATATTCAATCAGCAATGTGAAATTATGTGATTACTAGGAGGAATTTGAGATCATAAAATTGATCCAATTTAGCTTGCTTCTAAAGAAGACAAAGTATTGTTTTATTAATAACATGATCTTTTTTTTAAAAGATTTTATTTTTAAGTAATCCCTACACTCAACATGGGGCTTAACACTACAACCCTGAGACCAAGAGTCGCACACTACACTAACTGAGCCAGCCAGTTAATTGAGGAAGCCACCTCAAAGGGTGCTTCCTTTCTTTTCTATACCCAAAGTGGATCTAGAACTCCTGACCCTGAGATCAAGAGTCATATGCTTTACTAACTCAGCCAGCTAGTCATCCAAGACCATGATTTAACCAAAGAGGCAAATGAGATTTTCATGAAAATGGTTATACTCTGGAAACATGTCACCTAGCAATTAATAATCAGGTCATATTGGAAAAATATGGTAGAAACCAGCAGGATAAAGATGGCAGCTATTGAATAATTTAAGTTAAGTCAAGTTTCAATTTCTATTTAGGGGCACCTGGGTGGCTCAGTGGGTTAAGCTTCTGCCCTCGGCTCAAGGTCATGATCTCATGGTCCTGGGATCGAGCCCCGCATCGGGGTCTCTGCTCAGCAGCGAATCTGCTTCCCCCACCCCCTTGGCCTGCCTCTCTGCCTACTTGTGATCTCTCTCTGTCAAATAAATAAATAAAATCTTAAACAACAAAAAAAATTTCTATTTAAAGGAGCTACATTAGTGTCTCTCAGCATTCCCAAAAGTATGCCTTGTCTAGTTCCACTGGATTGGTATCCCCACCAAATCCAGAGAGGACCCTGGACATGAAATATACTTTCCATATGCCTATTTGGCTTAGCCTCTAGCTTTTCATCAGAGGTTCTCTTCTATTTCATTTGTTTGAGTTCCTGTCACCTTCCCCTCTACCTTAATTTTGTTCTTAATCATTGCCAGAATGTTCTGAGGCTGATGAAACAGTACTGTACTGTCATCCCTAGTCTGGAAATTAAAACTAACAGTCAGCATACAAAACAGTTAATAGAGCTTCATAATAATGGACATAACTCCACAAAGATGGCCCTACTACTACATTCCTAAAACCAATACACCATAAAGCCACAGGTAGCAAATAATTAGATCTTGCAGTCTTCTAATTTTAAAAACAGACAATAGACTTTTAAAGTTGAAAAGAGTGTGGGGGGGGATGCCTGGGTGGCTCAGTTGGTTAAGCGGCTGCCTTCGGCTCAGGTCATGATCCCAGCATCCTGGGATCGAGACCCACATCGGGCTCCTTGCTCAGCAGGGAGCCTGCTTCTCTCTCTGCCTCTGCCTGCCACTCTGTCTGCCTGTGCTTGCTCTTGCACTCTCTCTCTATCTGACAAATTAAAAAAAAGAAAAGAGTGGGGGCACGGCGCCTGGGTGGCTCAGTGGGTTAAGCCTCTGCCTTTGGCCCAGGTCATGGTCTCAGGGTCTTGAGATCGAGTGCTGCATCAGGCTCTCTGCTCAGTGGGGAGCCTACTTTCCCCCTATCTCTCTCTGCTTGCCTGTCTGCCTGCTTGTGATCTCTCTCTCTCTGTCAAATAAATAAATAAGATCTTAAAAAAAAAAAGAAAGAAAGAAAAGAGAGGGGGTGCCTGGCTGGCTCAGGTGGGTAGAGCATGCAACTCTTGATCTCAGGCTTGTGAGTTCAAGCCCTATGCTGGGTGTGGAGCCTACTGAAAAAATTTTTTTAAATAAAATATCAAAATTGGGAAAGAGAAACTCTAAGACTGTATGTGGGGGCAAGAATGCAAGATGTAGATGTGAGCATGCAAGTAGCTGTATAAACCCACATAAACAGGTGAATATGTACCTGTTGCATACATAGGAATGAAAGACACAGGAATAAATAAGAGTGCTAATACAAATGATAAATCTATTAATAACAACAGAGACATTTGGACAACTAGGAGTATGGGAGAATTCAGAGCATAGTGAATTAATAATTAAGTTTGAAATTTAAAACAAGAAGAAATTCCTTCAAACGAGAAAAAAAAAAAAGCCTGATGAGGATTAAGGAGAAAAAGAAAACTTGGCATCAATTTTCTTCTTGAAGAAATACTACTCTCTCTCTTTCTCAAATAAATAAATAAAATTATTTATTTGACCAACAGAGAGAGCACAAATAGGCAGGGGAAGGCAGAGGGAGAAGAAGAAGCAGGCTCCCCACTGAGCAGAGAGCCTGATGCGGGGTTCGATTCCAGGATCCTGGGACCATGACCTGAGCCAAAGGCAGACACTTAACTGACTGAGTCACCCAGGTGCCCCTCAAATAAATAAACAAATCTTTAAAAAGGGGGGGTGGCACTTGGGTGGCTCAGTTGGTTAGGTGTCCACCTTGTGATTTCAGCTGAGGTCATGGTCTCATGGGTCAAAGGATCAAGCCCCATGTCGGGATCTGGGCTCAGAGTCTACTTGGGATTTTCTCTCCCTCTCCTTCTGTCCCTTCCCCTGTTCTCACATGTGCACTCTCTCTCCCTTTCAAAGAAATAAAAAAAGAAATATTACAATATCCTCTACAAGAAGAAATTTAGATGAAAAAATTTAAAAAGAGAGAACTCAAAACAGAAATTATCACATTTTACTTCTTTTTAAAAAAGATTATTTATTTATTTGAGAGAGAGAGAGAGAGAGCAGGGGGAGGAGCAGAGGGAGAGGAAAAGAGCAGGGAGAAAGAATCTCAAGCAGACTCCATGGTGACTGCAGGCCTGACCTGGAGCTTGATCTCAAGACCCTGAGATCATAACTTGAGCTGAAACCAAGAGTCAGACACTTAATCAGCTGAGCTACCAACGTGCCTCTTCTAAAAATATAGGGGAAACTATATTTCTACATGCCAACAGAAAATTAAACTGGAAAGAAAAAGATAGACAGTGGTTAGGCTGATGGAAAAGGATACTATGCCCCAGAGATTACACAAAATTCCCTGATGAAAAGGAATAGAACACTTCACATAAAAATAAATAGATAGGGGCGCCTGGGTGGCTCAGTGGGTTAAAGCCTCTGCCTTCGGCTCAGGTCGAAGCTTCGAGCTCCCCTCGGCAGGGAGCCTGCCTCTCCCTCTCTCTGTGCCTGCCTCTCTGCCTACTTGTGATTTCTGTCTGTCAAATAAATAAATAAAATCTTTAAAAAAAATAAATAGATAGATAAAAAATAAAATAGGACAAAAGAATCCAGTATGCCTCCATCTAAAAAGCCATGGAATCAGTGAAAGTTGAGAATTTAAATAAAAATACTACAATAAGTCCTAGCTAGCTCCATGAATCAGAATTAGAAAAAATATTCAAAGAACTTGCTACAGACTAAATGTTTGTATGCCCCATCAAAATTTGTATGTTGAAATCTAGTCCCCAGTGTGATGGTATTAAGGCCTTTGTGAGGTGCTTAGGTCATGAGGGCAGAGCTTTCATGAATGAGATTAGTGTTCTTATAAAGGACACCTCAAAAAGTTCCCTTGCCCCTACCACTGAGAAAGAACACAACCAAAAGACGAGAAGACAACCTTCCATGAAGAAGCAGGTGGGCCCTCATGAGACAGAGAATCTGCTGGTGACTTATCTTGGACTTCCCAGCCTCCAGAACTGTGAGAAATAAATTTATGTTTACAACCACCCAGTTCCTGGGTTTCTGTTAAGAGTAGCCCAAATGGACTAAGATAGAACTAGTAAGAGGTAGTTTGACTGTAAGCGAGGTAGCTGAATTTACATGGATGGAAGGGAAACATCTGAGGCTGAAAATTCTCAGAGATTTAGGAACAGAGAGTAGGAGCAAAATGATAGAGCAGGTTGTCTTGGGCTCAGTCTAGCTCAATAGAGCTAGGAAAGCATGTAACTGTTTAATGTAATGTCTTTTTGACAGTTCTAGATAATTATGAGGTGTCTTGTACACTGGTATAAAATTAATGCATATGACTCATTTTAACAAAACATCCATTGCATGACATTTTTAGACTTATATAAAATAGAACACTCTCAGAGAATACCAGTGTTGGATCATGAGTTAACAGTCAAGCTACAAGGTAACTTATTATGTGTTTCTTATGACAGTGGATATCACAGTTGTCCACAGGATGGATCAAGTGTGGGAAAATATTCAGTTTAGTCACAGTATAGTAAGTCCCAAACCTGCAAAGAGTACTTCTCCACATCGAATAGGTTTCCGTGGTCTTGTCCTTGGTCCCTGCATTAGTGGTCGTTCTTGAGGCAATAGGAGATAGTTCTTAGCTTCATCTACCAAGTCTCTGTGGAGGGAATTTTGCCTTTATTCCAAATGTCTAAATAACATTGTTAGTCAAATCCCAATATGGTTTAGGAATATGTAAGTTGGCAAAGGGGAACAAGCATAAATCAAACCAAATCATGAATACCAATATTTAAAAAGTCACAAATATGAGAGAAATGATGCCAGTCACACGATGAGTTATGAATTGATTGGTATTTCCATCATGACTTCTTATCTTAGTATAAAATTTAGCCTAAAACTTAATATGCTTGAGGCCAACAACAACTTATGGGAAACAAAAACTTACAACTCGATTACCAGCCTGCCTAGTTACTGCTTTCTAATGAATTTTACTAGATTCTGCAGAATACTGGCAAAGAAGTACATCAGCTCTGGCACTAGATATTTGTTATATTAATTAAACAATAAAACTATGTCAAAAACTGGATTGCTAAAAAGAAAAACTATACTGTCATTTAATATTAAGTTGTTACCTGGTACCGTATGAAATGATTTGCTTTCAACAAGTCTACTGAGGATGAACAAATTTTTTTTTCTGTTTATTAAGGTACTTTCTGAGAAGATCCTAGTAATTATACTTGTTGAATACAATATCCTAATACAAACCATTCATGTATATACTCCTCTCATTTGAGTCCTCTGAGTTATTCAGTGCATAATCAATGCAAATTCAACCTGTTATTCTATTCTTTCTCAACTTTGGAAGTGTTTCCTAAACTATATTTTCATTTCTCTAGCTTTTTATGTTACAAAGAGTAATTCATTCCTGCAGGACCAGTCCCAAGCATGACCCAATGATGCACTTCTAATATATGGTTTTGATAAGATTCCTCCAAAAAACCAACAACCCCTGCCCCCCAAATCCCAACCTAATGACCAAGAGCTATTTCAAGCTTCCTCAGCCTTAAAAACAAAGACTGTGATCTCCTAATAGCTGTTTTTCTAAAATTTTATTTATTTGACAGACAGAGATCATAAGTAGGCAGAGAGGCAGGCAGAGAGAGAGGAAGGGAAGCAGGCTCCCCACTGAGCAGAGCGCCCGATGAGGGGCTCGATCCCAGGACCCTGGGATCATGACCTGAGTCAAAGGCAGAGGCTTTAACCCACTGAGCCACCCAGGCACCCCTAAAGCTGGTTTTTAATTGAGTGCTCAGGGATTCCTAGAAGGAGTACTATAGAGCTAATACTTAGCAAGCCAAGCCAAAATTAATAGTAACAACAAGAACACTTACAGCTATGTGTCAGTCCTGTTTTAAGGGCTTAATATGTATTAACTTGCCAATCCCCACTGCAGCCCAGGTGGAATAGGTACTATTGTCATCCTACTTTACAGATGAAGAAACTATAGCAGAAAGAGGTTAAAGTAACTTGCTTAAGGTCTCACAACTAATAAATGTCACGAGGTCAGGATATCAGGAAAGGGCTTCTTTTTTTTAGAAGCTTTTCCTCCCATTTTATTTCTTTTCAGTGTTCCAGCATTCATTGTTTATGCACCACACCCAGTGCTCCATGCAATACATACCCTCCTTAATACCCACCACCAGACTCACCTATCCCCCCCCCCCCCCCCCCCCCAAACCCCCCCCTTTTTTCTCAGAGTCCACAGTCGCTCATGGTTTGTCTCCCACCCCAATTTCAGGAAAGGGCTTCTTTTAAAAGTGACTTTGGAAGTACCTTTACTCTGTGCTTCAGAATCAGTACAATCTGACTTATGTTTTATGGGGGAGGGACACTTTGCATTGTTTCTTCAGATTTTGAATTCCATAATTCATGCTGTTTTCCTTCTGCTATTGTAAATATTTGAGGGAATTAATTGCCATCTGTCTGTTTTTTAAATTTAAGAGACAAATATCTAAATCCCCTCTGACATACCTTGTTAAACGGAGAGGCTTCAGATTATAGAAGGGATGCAAATGAATCTGCATGTTCTACCCCTATTCTAGGGATTCCTAATACTAGAACAAGTTTCTTTAGTCACTAAGGGAGACCCAAAGGGCAATACAGTTTAAGGAGTTCTGAGTATTGACTTGCTCCTTCATTTTTATATACAGAACATGCTGGCGGGGGGGGGGGGCGGGGATGGTTAAAAACACCATATGGTCTGACTGGAATCTAAATCTTAAAACCTATCATACTGGGAAAAGTAATTTTTAAATCATGCCTATTTTATAGGAATAGCCCAATAAAATAGGTGTCTTGTTTGTATTATAAAAGTGTTCAGAGTTTTTTTCAATCAAAATACATCATGAAACTACTCCACCAATCTCTAGTGGACCCCCTTCCACAGCTTCTTGAGGAGTAGTCCTTTTTTTTTTTTTTAAAGATTTTATTTATTTACTTGACAGACAGAGATCACAAGTAGGCAGAGAGGCAGGCAGAGAGAGAGGAGGAAGCAGGCTCCCCACTGAGCAGAGAGCCCAATGCGGGACTCAATCCCAGGACCCTAAGATCATGACCTGAGCTGAAGGCAGAGACTTTAAACCACTGAGCCACCCAGGTGCCCCGAGGAGTAGTCCTTTGACTCTGTCCACATCCCCAGAAAGCAAAGCTGGTCCTATCCCCTAGGCAGGCATATGTGATAGGATGATAAAGTGCTCCTGACACTTTCTGACAATAGTCAACAGCATTATCTATCTCAAGAAAAACATAAATTAGCAGAGAATTGCCTCTTCAAATTCAAGCTTGCATTAAAACCTTAGAAATCTACCTCTTTATTGCCACTTCTACACCAATTAGCATCATACATAAAAACTAATGGAATGGGATCCTGGAAGCTCAGCTCTCTCTTCTTCCATCTCCTCCTCTTGACCCTAACCCAGAAGAAAAACCTGTTAAATATTGCCCTGGCGTCAGCACTAAGAAATATAAATATTTAGGAAGCAACACAAATAAGGAAATTAGGAGAAAACAGGAACACTTATTGCTGATTTTTCCTACCCAGAGCCACTCATACCTGCATTCTTCATCACTTTTGATGAGGGGATCAGAGCCTACAGTGCCCACCAGGAACTTGGGACTAAGCAAAGGCAGACGAACGTGCTGCAGCACCTGAGAGGTAATAAATACTGTTAAAGGCACGAGCTCCCACTTGCAAGGTATTTAAAAGAATACATAACCCATGTTCCCATACTGTGTTTTCAATTGTTTTAGGATCTAACTGAATTAATTTGATTTAATTAGTAAATAAAAAAAAGGGAGGGAAGGCACAAATACCAAACCTAAATTTATTCTACCATTTCAGTAATCAGAATAATCAGAAAATTGAAAGCATACTAATATCAAGTTAGAATGCTATTTTGAGCTTTCAGCAATATGTTATAAGCTCTTTTATAATTACCTTATATAACTGGACTATAACAATCCAAAAGAATATCCTATTAAATTGCTAAAAATATAGTCATAATAAGAAGAACTTTAAATATTTCATCTAGTGACCACTTATGGCCCATATCATCCCTGTACTCTTCAAAATGTGATAGGATTTCCAAGCCACATTGGGATGGGAAGCAAGATAAATGCCATCCTTGTTTCTTTTGTTCCTTTAGTACCATTCGGGTTCTGATTTGTACCATACCCTAACCTAGAGCTGATGCAAAATAGAGAGAAAGCCAAGGAGCAAAAGTACATAGTGATAAACACTTAAAATGTTTCTAAACACTATCTAATGATTTATTGGGAGACAGATAATCTCTGTTACAGTCTAATATAAGGGACAGTGACAACTGTTTCTTTTTTGCAAGTCAAATATATACTATTTCATCCACTACAAAAAAGACAGTTACGTAGAGAAACACTTCCATCATACCTGGGGCAATTGAGGACGTCTTTCTTGAATACTATATTTGACCCAGGCCATCACTGCGTTGAACACTTGTTCTTCACTGCGAACATTGAGTTCATCACTAGATATTATATCAATGAGCTGATTGGCTGGAAGCAACATGAACTCTTCACTTTCCATCACCTGTTCAAAGTTAGGTAAGAATAAAGAAAAAAACCCTGTGACTACATTTAAGGTACTGTTTCGATATTGTTCTTCAGGGTTATGGGACAAAGCTCTATTTCATAATGGAGCTGAAGTTCAAAAGAGTACCAGAGGAAAAAAAATTTTTAAAAAGGGAACAAAGGGGCACCTGGGTGGCTCAGTAGGTTGAGGCCTCTGCCTTCGTCTCGGGTCATGATCCCAGAGTCCTGGGATCGAGCCCTACATCGGGCTCTCTGATCGGTGGGGAGCCTGCTTCCCTTCCTCTCTCTCTGCATGCCTCTGCCTATTTGTAATCTCTGTTAAATAAATAAATAAAATCTAAAAAAAAGAAAAAGATTTAAAAAAAGGGAACAAAGATAGGCAGAGCACAGGGGACTTTTAGGACAATGAAACTACCCTTTATATTACTACAATGATGGACACATTTTTCAAAACCCATAGAACATATAACAACAACAGTGACTCTAATTTAAATTATAGACTTTGAGTGATGATAACATGTGAATGCAGGTTCATCAGTTGTAACACACATACCTCTCTGGTGCAGGATATTGATAACAGGGATAACAGTGTGTGTGTAATTAGGGTACATGGGAACTCTGAACTTTCTGCTCCATTTTGCCATGAACTTAAAACTGCTCTAAAAAATAAAGTTTAGGGGTTCCTGGATGGTGTGATCTCAGGGTGGTGAGATTGAGACCTGCGTTGGGTTCCACACTCAGCACAGAGTCTGCCTAAGTTTCTCTCTCCCTCTCCCTCTGCCCCTCCCCTCCACGTACCTTCTTTCGCTCTAAAATAAATAAAATCTTTAAAAAAAATAAAGTTTATTTTAAAAAGGGGTGGAGGAACAAAGGAGCGTCCCAAGGACATAATTAAAATTGAGGAAAAATAATAATTTGTGATTCAAGCGATTTAAGAAAAAGGAAATCTGTTTTTCTATAATGAAGTATCAAAATATAAGTTTACATTCAAAATAAACCAAACTAACTACACCAAATTATAACTCCAGAAATATGAGGCATACAAAAAAAATCAGAGGGAACTTTCAGAGGAAGATTAGTGGCTGAAAGAGCAATGTCTGGGGCAGAAACACAAAGGGGCCAGTTAAAAAAAAAAAAGAATGAGGGTATCAGCAATTCTGCAACCAACAATGAATATACTGAGGAGAGTGTTAGACCTATGAAAACCTGTGAGAATCAAACCACTCTGAGGAGCAACCACGGGATGAAATGGCAATAAGGATATTACCTTGTTGTGCAGTCCAGCCACAAATCCCAAGATCTTGTAAATCTTGTCATCGGTATGTAGAGTAAAAGGGGCAGGGTGCAAGGTGGAGGAGGGAGGGAAACAGGACTGCTACACTCCACGTGGTCTGTTCTCCCATTCAGAAGACTGTGCTACCTGTCATGTCTATTATTTATTAGTGCGGGAAGGATATCGTTAAGAGCTCTAATTCCTACTGTGTAACCTCTAATGCAGAAGATGTACTCTCTTGAGAGAGCTTTTTATAGGATCAAAAAGTCAGAATATTTAGCAGGATAGGAGATAAGCCATAGGAGTTTGAATATCTGATTAAGAAGGTTTTTTCCCAAGTACATTAGAAAAAAATGCAAACCCCAAAACCATGAGAGCCATAAGGTCAGCTGTATTTAAAGTAGAAAATACTAATGAACTCTACGATTTTTATAGGCACAAATTTTCAAATCATCTGAGTGAGAAACCTTCTGGAGGTCAGGAAATTAAATAGGCTTCATCCATATTTTAGCTGAGGTTGCTCACACAAGTGACTCAGTAGTTAGAATGACTGCATTGTACTCTCTGTGATAGGGTTGTCAGAATTAGTAAATCAAACAAAGAACATACTTATACTAAAAAATTATTTGTGGTTCATCTGAAATTTATATTTAACTGGGCACCGTGTTTTTTATCTGATAACCCCATGATGGGGTTATAAAACCAAGAGCAAAATTTGGGGCCTGGCCCCAAATTAGGTGTGCTGGCCTTCACAGCATGCAAGACTGTAGCCATGGCTGTATCTTACTTTCCCCTTACGATTATTTTCACTCTGATCTCTTAACTTAGACACAAAGATGGTATCATATATCTCTGTGAAGTGCCTTGGCATTCTTTGGATCTTGTTAGAAGTATAAATTCTTTTTCCCAACTTAGTGATTATAAACCAATGATCACCAAATTTAAAGTTTATGAATAAACCATTAGTATATTCACTAGTCACCTACTGGAAACACTAAATGGCAAGAAAACATGAAAATCCGTGTGAGAAAATATTTGTTTGGCACTTAGCAAGGAGTAAAAATAATACTTTTGATAAACAAAATCTGGTTAAATTGTTACTTCTCCTTTTTCCACCAAGAGGAAAAAGATACTAATGCTCATGATTAAAGCAAATCTAGCACTGAAGTCTATCCTTGACCAAACAACCAGTTTAAGAAAGTAATTCCTTTTTTTTTTTTTTTTTTTAAGATTTTATTTTTTGAGAGACAGAGAGAAGGGAGAGAACGCACAGGCACAAGCAGCAGGAAGGGACAGTGGGAGAAGAGACTTCCTACTAAGCAGGGAGCCTGAGATCATGACGTGAGCTGAAGGCCGCCATTTAACCAACTGAGCCACCCAGGTGCCCC